>PVJX010003902.1:24806-101799 GCA_004027295.1 Dolichotis patagonum
CCCCTTCCTTCTCTCCCCTCCCCTTCCCTTCCCTCTTCTCTTTTTTTTCCCTTCTCTTTTGTACTAGAGACTGAGCCCAAGATCCTTACAGTGAGCCACATTCCTTAAACAATTTTTATTTTGAAACAAGGTCTCCCTAAAATGCCCAGGTTGGATTCAGACTTGTGATCTTCTTGCCTCAGTGCTGGTGTTGTAGGTGTGTGCCTTCAAGCCAGGCTTGAGGGAGTCCTTCTTCACTGGTATTCTGATGACTTTTGGCAGGAAGAGAACAGGCAGGGAGTGACAATGCAGAGCCTGAATTGTTGGGAATTTCAGTGTATGTTAATGTCTGTGTACATGCTTTATGAAAAGAATTTTGAAATTTTCATTTTGCTGTTACTCCCTATAAATCAATGACTTGTAATCAGAGGTATTTAGCAGGCTCACTCAATAAATAGGACAAAACTAAGAAAAGAATAATTCTCCACAAATCTTCTCCATTGTAATTAAATGGTTGCATAATAAGATTTTCTTGACTGAATGACACACACACATTACATTTTATAAATTATGCACAATTATGCTCAATACTCCAAATACTACTAGTTAGCAAATAGCAAAAAAGTATGAAACTTGTGTTTCTTAAGGAACTATTTTGCCATTTTGTAGGCACCTTTCATTAGGGTCCATTTCTTTCCTGCTATTTTTCTCATAAAAATCTTTTAATGAATATTAAGTGCTTACTTTAGATGCCAGATAATCTGTAGGATACTAAAGATAACAGAGATCAGAAAGCTAAGCTGATGGTGAGCAGGCCCGAGTTGCCTACAATATACTTATGATACAATGTAACAAGTATCCAGAGATTCTCACTATACTGCCTTGTGAAATATGTTTTATTTCACACCTATTGCATTTGTTTTTATGAGTAGTAGCTAAAGTCAGTGTACAGTGACATTGACTTTTCTACCTTCATATCCCTGCTAGCATGGTTTTGTTAGTGTCAAGGCACATGCAGATCCATATAACTATCACAGTCAGGGTACAGATCAGTCTGTCACCTCTAGACGCTGCCTTACAGTCTACCCCACTATAATTACATCTTATTTTCTAACTTCTTAGAAGCACTGCTCACTATAGGTTTCTAATTCTGGATTATACATATTATAAAGCCATACAATATGTAACCTATTTTAGCCGGTTCTTTGGCTGAACGTAACATCGTTGAAAATTTACCTAGACTGTTGCATGAATAAGTATCAGTCATGTGCTGTTTTGTATAGCTGAGCTGTATTCCAGCATATGGGTGTGTCATTGTGCTTACCCATTCTTCTGCTGAAAGATCTGGATTATTTCCATTTTGGGGTAACTGGGAGTGAGGAGAGCTGCTATGAACATTGATGAATAGGTTTTTGTGTAAACAAAAGTTTTCATTTCTCTAGGTTTAACACCTATGAATGGAGTCGCTGGTTCACAGGTAAGTATATATTTTACTTAAAAAGAAATTGGAAGAGCTATTTTCTAGAGTGGTTTTACCATTTTGCTTTTTAACGGTAATGTATGGTAATTCAGGTTGCTCTGCATTCCTGCTGACACTTGGTACTGTCAGCATTTTTCATTGTACTTGTAATAGAAGCATAGTTGTATCACATGATGGGTTGCATTTGCCTTCCCCAGTGCCTAGTGGTTTTTAACATTTTTAAGTGGTTATTTGGCACTCATTAGTCTTTGGTGAAGCACATGTTTAAATCTGGCTCATTAGGTATATAATCTGTTTTAATTTTTATGTAAAATATGCTGTTTATCTTAAAGGTAATTCTTTTGCATATGAGTGTTCATTGGTTCCAACATTATTTGTTGAAAAGATAATCTTTTTCCACTGAATTACTTCTATGACTTCATACAAAGTCAACTGGATACGCACACACGTGGACGTATTTTTGTCCTCTTTTGTGCTGTTCTTTTGTGTATGTATGCTCTTGGCAGCTACATGTCCTTACCACTGCAGCTACGCAGTGAATGCCATAGCTAAATTCAGCAAAATAACTCTGGGCAGATCGGTGTGTTCTGCATTACCACCAATAGACATTAAATGTAACATGCCATCTTGCAGAACAGTTAAAATTTAAACATAAACAGGATGCATCCCATTGCTAAGTTGTGTGGGTTTGCTTGGTGCTTTGTGGAAGACAGACTTAGATACACGCATATGGGAGAAGTTCACATTGTCGTATCTGACTGAAGACTGCATATGAACCAGCATTCTGAAATTGTTCTTAAAAAATGAAAGCTCTGGGTACAGACTGAAAAGAAATTGACCTTCTTTTCAAGAAGAAAGGAGTTTTACTAAGAGAATAGGAAATATTTTGATATATGTTTTTAAATGTTGAAGCTTTTTGGGAAAAGAATTTAATTTAAGAGTTTAAGAATTTTATTTTTGAAAAACCACAAATACAGAACTTAGAACCTTCCATCTTCATGACCAAAGAAACAAAGTGGCCATAGGTGGTTTGATATCACCTCAGTTGAAGGAAGTAAACTAGTAGATTGTTTGAAGTGCATTCTAAAATTCTGTAATGATTTTCTCCAACTAGTTACATCAAAGATTTTGTTACAACATGTTGTTAAACTCATGCAACATGTTATGAAAGGTCTGTTTATCTTGTTTATTTAATTCTGCCCCTTTATTTAGGAAATGAGACATATGCATTATACAGAATACTGTTTCACTTCCACATTTTTCTTCATAAACCCCTCTTTACCATATCCTGTACTCTTTCAGAAAGTAGAGAAATATTGTCAAAGTAGATACTTTACAAGCATGCCTTTGTAAACTTTGAGGCTAACCTTTAATCTACCATGCATGATTCGAGTCAGTGAATCAAGTGATTGATGTCTGAGGCAGAATCTAACAATTAATGGCGCTTGTGGGCCAGCCAAGCCTGGGGCAGAAATGTGTCCAAAGTGTGATTTATAGATTGTAATTTCTGCATCATACTTTTTGGTTTCAAAAACCAGTTTTGAGGATACGAAAATGCCTAAGTACTTCAGCTACTATGATTATGTGTTCATACTTTTGTTCAGATGATTGTATTCCTCAGTGATTATTTCTGAGTGGTAGGATTATAGGTATTCTTTTCTTGACTTTCTGTGTTTTTTGATTGATTTTAATGAACATGTATTTCTATTAAAGGGAGAAGTCAAAAAGGGTTAATTTTTTTAAAAACAAGAGAATTTTTGTTTTCAGAGAATTGGATCCGCCTAAGAGTTGAGAAAAGCAAGTCAATTTGTTGTCTAAAACCGAGCAAAAGAATCCACTGTGCTTTGACCACCCTTGTGTCTTCCTGTCTTCCTTTCACTCTCCTCCCTGACCCTATACTTTCTGTGTATCTGACTACTGGGATTGCCTCCCACCGCCTCTCTTGCCCCGGATTCAGACCATAGATGCCATCCTTCCCCTTTCTCTTCTTTTGCCACTCTGGTTTCATGAAACCGATGCACTGAATGGAAAATTCCAAAGGAAAGAAATGAGAAGCTGCTTGAACTTCTCCAGCTCATAGTTCATAGACTCAAGGCCTGGCTGCAACTCAGATAACAGCTTTCCTCTCTCTGTGATAGGAGTTTCCTGAAGAGCTCACTCACTCTGCTAGAACTTGATCCCACAGGGAGTGGTCTGTTGCCAATGGCAAAGAACAGAGTAGCAGCAGACAAGTGTTTGGCTGGCATCTCCTTATTCTGTGCCTCTTCTTCCCTATGGTGGCATCCTTCTGTGTTGATCATGTATTAACCTTTTGCATTTCAGTTTTAAAGATAGTTTCCAAAAGTGCAGTCAATCCTTGGAATTCCCTTCAGCTCTGAAATTCTATTACGGTACAGTTCAGGGCATCACCCAAAATCCGATGAAAATTTGCCTCAGAAGATCTAAGACAGGAAGTAGACAAGACTTGCCCTGGGACATGACAGAGTCATCCTTAGTCCTAGGTGCTGAGCAGGAGCCAAGACCTGTGCTGCCTTGGGAAGTTTAGGTCTTGCTTACCTGGCCGTGTGCAAGAACCCAAGTGCATTTTTACATTTAGTCAGAGAAGTATTATATACCTAGACTCTGCTTAGTATTTTGACTGTAATCAGTGTAGCACCCTAATAACTATGTTAGTTGACAAATACTCTATGTTTGTAAACAGTCCATAGATGAGAAGACAGACTACAAGAAATGATGGCAAATGTACTTATTAACATACTATACATTGGAAAAAATTAGGATTAAAATCCACGACTATTTGTTTTAAAAAACCTTTAAAGCATTGAACTCTAGTGTCCATATAACCTCTGATCATTTTCCTATGAGAATGTGTCTTTATATATACAATTTATACATTTTAGTCAAATCATACTATGTAAGAGTTTTAAGAAAATGTGGATTTGAATGACTTAGAATTCAATTTTTGAGCATTTCAGATGTATGAATCTTTGATGTTACATGTTTGTGGAACAAATGTTATTAGAAAGAATTCAGAATGACACCTAATTTAAAATAAGTTCTAGCACAGATGAAGAATATGTCAGGTACTGTGTTGGAAAAATAGGAATTATTGTGTTTATATTCACAGCAGAGGGGTGCTGCTGTGTTCCCCTAAGAAGAGTCTGCGGAACCCAGTGCCCGACACGCTTACATAAGAGTACACACTTTAAGGACTCCCTCAGGCCTTAAAATTAATGTCGTGTTGTTTTTAAAATTTATTTTTAGAGCTGGGTTATTCATGTCTGCATAGGCATAGGAACAGTCTTACTACTCAGCATTTTTCTTAGCGTAAAAGGTTACTTCAAAAGTGAAGTGAATTCTTAGGGCTTTATTTATTTATTTTTTTTATTTTTGACCTGATGATGCAGGGCACAAGGGACCCCATTGCAGAAGGCAGACTTCAGGATTCCACTGAAATCCATGTTCCAGATAGATTGGGTACGAAAAAGCAGGGGGAAATATATGCATTTAAAAAATAAATTAAAAAATAAAAATAACGTGACCTTAGAAATAACATGAATCCAGTAAATACAAAAAAGCATTGTTCAGATTTTTGTGAATAATGTTAGATTTGGGAGGAGAAGTAGAAATTAAGGGCTGACTGGCCAAAGCAGAGATGTCAAGCTGGCACACATTTCCATGGCAGCTTAGCATTTGGGGAAGGGAACAGTTAGAGTCCTTTAATTCTTTCATTATATATCATTTTATGAACACTAATTGTGGGATTAAAACGAAGTAAGTTCATTCTCTTAGTATGTCTTTTATGGCATATGTCTGAGTTTACCAGGATGCCAACAAAAAAAGTACAGGGTAACTTGGATCCCAGAAACGATTTTCCATCACTGGAGCCTGGGAGTATCTGAGGTCGACATGCCCAGCTGGGGTCTGTAGGTTCCCTCTGTAGCTGGCAAACAGTGTCTTCGTGTGCTTTCAAGGTCTTCCCACTGCTTGGTTCTGCATCCTGGAAGGACCATCTTGCTGCGTTCGGACCCACCCTGCTGACCTCACTTTAATTTAGTTCCTTCCTGGAGACCTTCTCTCCAAACATAGTCAAAGTCTTGAGATATCTGGGGTTAAGACTTCAGAGACCCAATTTTGGGAGATGAGTCAGCCTACAATAGCGTTATGTTAAGTACAGTTACTGACATTTAATTATTTTCCTTTTTGTGGTTGACTAGCTGTTTGAAGGGTGAACTTTGTTTACATTATTATATTGCTGATTTAACTTTAAAAATTATTAAGCTTATAAGACAAACTGAAGAAAATTTCCCTTTTATTGATAGCAGATTTTGAGTACTAATTTAAATAGAGCATAATAAGATTGTTAATGTCTCCACCTCCAAATTTGTTTTCTATAAAATGAAGTGATTAAAAAAATGCACTTTAAATTTTAGTTCAAATATGAATTCCTAAAGTAAATCATACGAAAAACAAGGACAGAAATACATAGAAAGAGACAGGAGTATTTTACTGGTTTTCATGAATAAAGATTTATTTACAGTGGACTATGCCGAGGAGAAGAAAAGCTTTACATTGTTATGAATGGACTTACTGCATTCAGGAAGAAAAAGATACATTTTCATTTTGCTCCAGTACTGATATTACTGTCTGACATAGAGTGAGAAGAAGGTGTCAGTAACAAAGAAAGCTAGATATTTGTTTTGAGTGTTTCAAGAATGTGTTTATATTGGATTACTTTGCTCAGGTGGTAATGAACTGCAAGGTGCATTTCATTTGTGGGAGCATTTCAATTTAATTATAATGATTCAATTGAGTTTTCCTTTTCTGTCATAACATCCAAAAGCACTTACATGAAATGAAAAGAGGGTACATTTCAAAAGGCATAAAAGAAGAATACTTGTTGATGCTACATTTAATTAATCCCTAGAACTCATCAAATTTTATGTCAGAAAGGGAAATTCTAAAAATGAATTCAGCAAATTCTATTTGACTAAATTGGAAATGCTGTTGAGAGAATTACAAATAGTATACAAAGGCCAAAGCTTTATGTTAGGGAGGCCTCTGATTTTACCTCTTAAAAATTCATTGCGTAGACCTTACTGCTGTCAAGAGAATATTTGTATCTTCTAATTGGGACATAATTGTATCTTTTGTCTTAATTTACTTTATTGCTCAGGCTAAATAAAACAGTTATATGTCTTCCTTGAGGAGAGGCCTTTCTCTTACAAATACATCAGGTTACTGGCTGTGGTAGAGATTTGAGCTACTTTAATGTGGCAAGTGAAAAAAATGAGACAGACACAAGTGGCCAGAGTGATCATTACACTATATTGTGACCTTGCCAGTAAAAGCCTTCTTTTTCTCTCTTTAATTCTTTTCTTTCTTGTATTGGTAGTATCAACATATTTAACCAATTATTTTGTATTTTTTTCTTCTTTATCATTCGAATAATGTATTATCTATCCCAATCTTTAGCATATCTTGTATATGCTAAAGAACTTACTTTCTTCATGTTTAATATCACGCTTTGCATAAAGTATGTTTGTTGATTAGTGACTGTGTTCATAGTATCACTGTGTGATTTTTGTAAGTTCTGTTCTAGCACTGTGTTTTTAAGGCCAGGCCTGGTGGCACATGCCTGTAATCCCCGCACTTGGGAGGCTGAGGCCAGAGAATTGCTGCAAGTTTGAGACCAGCCTGGGCTACAAAGTGGGTTCAAGGCTAACCTGAGCTGCATAGTGAGACCTTGTCTCAAAAAGCCAAAACTAAAAAATAAAAAAGAGAACTATGTATCTTTAAAAGAAGAGTGATTCAGAAAACCAGAGAAGTTTATAAATCTCTTTGTTAGAGAGGGAGTTAGACAGGGTGATGAGAATACTCTACGCAGTTGACTCGTTTGGCTAAGTGAGGAGGGACGGCCAGACCCCTCTTTCTTCTTGGATTTCTGATGCAGAAACATGGATGGGTGGGAACACACCTGTGTTGCTAGTGGGTACTTGGATTACTTCAGCAGTACAGTGATAAGTAGCACCCTCATGCCATTTGTCTCTCCAGACTGCAGTGCAGCTGACTACTGTGTATTCGCAAAGCAACTGTCAACTGGGAGAAAAGAAATAAATTCAAATACCAAAATAAAAGATTAAATACCATCTTATTAAGTGAAAGCACTTTTGCAAATATTCAAATATCCAGATTTTAAGAAAGCACATGAATACTTTCATAAAATAGCTTTTGCACAAAATTAAAACCACTTAATGAAATACATCTTACATAATGCTATTTATTGTCAGCTCTATACTACTTTGTTTTCTTCTGTCATGCTAAGTCTGCTTTCTAGGCATACAGATCTACTTCCTTACCATGTGCAGAGTAGGAGGATACATTGCTCCTCATGCATTCCGTCCTTTCCTAATCTAATTTGATTATATTACTTCCTACCTTTGAGATAGTTAGGGGCTGGGGATTTAGCTCAGCGGCTTAAGCGCCTGCTTTGCAAGTGCATGGTTGTGAGTTCAATCCCCGGTACTGATAAAAAAAAAGAGAGAGAGAGTTGTATTCGTCCTATTTTCGTTACCCGGAAAAGTTCTGGAGGCAAGCTAACTTATAAAGAAAACAAGTTTGTTTAGCTCAGAGTTTTGGAAAGTCCAGACGGCAAGCTACAGGTTCTGGTGAGGGCCCCTCCTTGTCTGCATGACTTCATGGCAGATGGCAGGGTGGGAGTGTGTGAGAACATGAGAGTTCGTATCACCACACAGGAAGCTGAGGTGAGCCCTTTTTGAGGGCAGCAACCCCGCTGACCTAAGGACCTTCCAGTAGACCTCACATCTAATAGTTCCAGCTCCCAAAACAGCCACTCTGAGGATCAAGCTCCTGACACATAAATCTTCAGGGAGCCAAAAACATCTAAAACATAGGAATAACCACTGTCTTAGTTCCTCATCTCTGAGACACAACAGGCAATACCTGCAACTTAAAGGAGGAGAGGTTTATTTTGACTTATCGTTACAGTTCATGGAGGGCTGCTTCCAAGGCAGAACCTGGGTGGAGAAAAAGGTAGTCACCTCACAGCCGAGACAGAAGCAGGGAACCAGGAAGGAGCTAGAGCCTTCCTGCCATTCCCCACCCCTCTGTGAGCCGCCTGTATCCAGGCACCACCTCCTAACAGCAAGTCAGCAAAGTGCCCACATAACTCAGTCACCTTCCAAGACCTCGTCTATGTGTGCATGAGGCTCACTGTGGACATTAAGTATAAACCATAACAAATATATATATATATATTTCTACTCCATTATTGCTTCATGTATTTTGGTTATCATCTCATTTATTTCTAATTAAACTCTAAATTTTCCACTTTTTTCTGTTATTTTATATATAAAATACTGCAATTTAAAATTACTTTTTGTCACTTTTTTTTCTAGGTAAAAATACTGCTTTTTAGTGTTACATATAGACACCCAGTCATAAACCACCACTCAAAGTGCTTTCAGGTACAAGGAAAACACGCAGGTCAGTAGTTGTCAGCTTTTTCCAGTAGTCTTCCTGAGATACATGAAAGACTATGTATGTTTTCTCTAAAGTGGTATTTTTAAGTTACAAAGATCATAAACATACGTCAATACCTGGTTGACAGTGATGTGCGCATAGCCGTTTATAGCAGCGTAGCAGCCAAATCGTGAAGTGGCCTATATGTTCATCAACAGATGAATGAATAAAGAAAATGTCATACATATGTATACACAATGGCCCACTGCCTTACCATAAAGCAAGGTAAACTGTCATTTGTAGGGAAGTGGGTGAACCATGAGACCATGTTAGTGAAATAGAACAGACAAACATGCTTAAATATTGCATGGTGTCTCTTATATGAACAACTCAAAGTATACATAAAAAGCAAAATAAAAGATTGTTAAGAACGAGTAGAGAAGTAGATCTTTCTCAAAGGGCAAGGAGATCAAGAGATGGAAAGAGGAGAAGGAAAGGGACAAAACAAGAATGAAAATGCATTCTGTATGTGCACCAACTCCACATAAGGAGTGTACACATTATGCACTGAACGTATGCACTAATAGAAAAATGCAAAAAAAAAAATCTTAGCACCTCCTCCTTTCCACACTCCTTTCCAGTAAAGAAAATTTATCAATTACAAGAAAGAGTAAGATAATAAAAGTTTATGATTATCATCCTATGTGAAGATTTTTAGTGCTTTAAATAATAAATGAGTATAAGATGTCTCTTTGATACAGAGAAATTGAAACCTGAAGCAGAAAATGTCCTTTTGAACATGTGGGTTCTAAAACCACTTCGATGGCTTCAGAGTCACATTGTCTTACTATGTCTCAGTGGCCCAAGCCCAGACACCACTGGTTACAGTGTGTAATGGCACCTCGGATTAGGTTCTTATGAGACTCTTTGGTCATTTTTAATAACCAGGAAACCCCATGCCATAGATTTACTCCTTAGCGTGCTAGTGATTTTGCCTTGATATGATAGTAGATATGGCTTGAATTCTTGTATCCATTTTAACTGCTGTTAAGTGTTCTTCATTACCATAAATGAAATTGCAAGTGAATTTGCAGAATTTTACTACAAAATCCTCTCATCTCTTGTGTATTTGCTTCTTTTTTGCCTTTCATCATGATATTCTTTGCCAATTTTTTATGCTCTTTAGTCAGGAAAAACTACAAAATGCTTGCAAGTGGAAAGCTAAATAATTTTTTTTAAAAGGTTATTGTCTTTAGGGGCTAACTGAGAAAATAGAAGGGCAGGACACTCCATTTCCGTGAGACTTCTAATTGGACATGGTGGTAATCTTGTAATCCCAGTCCTCTGGCCGGTTAAGGCAGGAGGATCACAAGTTTGAGCCCCACCTGGGCAACTTAGCAACTTTGTGTGAACCTGTCCCAGAAGAAAACTGAGCAAGATGGTGGACGGATATAGGTCAGTGTGAAGGCACTGCATTCATTCCCTAGCACTCTCTCCAAATGCATATTATCTTATCACAGGTAGAAATGCTCTATTTGTATGAAAGATGAAAACCTAAGAATCAACTCCGTGTATGAAGGTAACAAAACAACAGTATGGCACAGGAGCATTAGCATTTTGCTTGGTTTTAGTACTAGCATCAAGTTTTCCTCTGATCCCAGTTCTGTTGGGTGGTACTCATTCTGGCCTTGGGTTCACCTTACTGTCATGTGTGAGTGGTTGTGAGGAATGTAATCATTTGTCAAGAAGTATAATTTTCCCATTCTGGGTTTAGGAAGTACTTATGGAAAATAGTTCATTAACACATGGAAAGCTTTAGATATAAAATATCTTGTGGAAGATGCAAAGATAGCTATCGTTGGGCATCCTGTCCTCAATGAGTGCATGATTTCACTGGGGGCTTATCTTATTAGAATCATATTTATACTTCAAGTAGTGTGCAATGTAATGATATTTCTGGCTGTAGCTAGCACCTTAGTCTGGGTGTAAGATAATAAATAGTCACTCAGTTTTGGGGATATTTAGAAAAGAAGTGCAGATAATTGTAAGATATTTCGAGGAGGGTGAATTGTGAGGGGAAGAAGGAAGGAGCTACTAGAACCCTAGCTGGGAAGCAAGTGTTTAGCACTAGAATTCATGAGGAAAGAGTTTGAGGGAGCAGAGAGCTAACCATAGTGTGCACTGCAGCAGAGGTGGATTAAGGATTAAATATGCAGGAGTAAAGGAAAAGCAGGAAGTGAAGATGTGGTGTCAACCCAAGGCGAGGAAACTGTGCAGTGTTAGTCTGTGGCAATCGGTTGTTTAATGGTTTAAAGCGTAAATCTGACTTGTGAGGCCAGAAGCTTTGGCATGATGCCTGTGTGGAGGTGGCTTCATATAAATGTGTCAGAACTGGCTGAATCAGTAACACCAGTGGCATTCACTGCCATCATAGGAAAACAGGTAGTCAAGAAAATTTAAAAAGTTGATCTAGATCGTTGTCCTGCTGCCCATCCTTTAAAGGAAAAGCGATGAAGCTGCTCTACTTACTGAGCTGCTTTGAGATGCCACTGAGGCTGGCCCCCCCTTGGACTGGCCTTGGTTTCCCCTTTAAATGCCAGGAACTTGATGCTGAGCAGAAAAGACAGTCTGTACTAACCGTGCAGTAATTTCACTCTATAGCATATTCAATGATCGTACATTTCAAAAGCATAGAAATGTATCACACATTTCCATGGAAGCAATAAATTGTAAATTTCAATATGTATTTGAAGATCTCCGGAAAATGTAAAGGGTAGGTTTTGTTTTTGCTAGTGTCATTAACGTTCCTTCATACTTAGTATTTATGCTCTGTGTTTAGCCCTTTAGCCATTTAGTCAGCAAATACTAATTTGACATATGCCTAGCTTTTGTACTTAAAGTTTATACATTTTGCTGTCATGTTCTGTGACCAATTATTAAAATACGTTACTCACCAAAATGGTGATAGAAGGGCCAATAAATAGAAACTATGAAAAGAGAGGTTTAGATTCTTTAGTGAGAATTTTTCAACTACTAGGGTACTCTATAGAGTGATATTACTGCATAGTTAGTACACACTGCCTTTTCTAGGACCCAAAAAAATTTTTTGAAGGGTTGTGTATATAGCTTAGTGGTAGTGCACTTACTTGCCTAGTATATGCGAGACCCTAAGTTTGATCTCTAGTATTGCATTACAAATAAATACACAAACAAAATAAAATAATAGTTGTAGATGTTGAAAAGAGTCAGTGTTAATAACAACACAATATATTCTTGAAGGTTTACTATTTACTGACAGTGTGTTGCCTTATGTGCATTTTTTTGACTCAGTGCTCACTGTATTCCTGTTTCAGTTTCCATTTTCAGATCACAAAGTGACTTCAGAGGTAACTAGTTTTCTCATTATCAAGTGTAAGTTAATTGATAGAGTTTAGATAGGAACTAAGATCCTTCTGACTACATCTGTCTTTCTTCACTGCACTTCGATATTAACAGATGCTGCCCCATGTAATTTATGTTTACACTGCTGAGAAGGAGCCATGTGCCATCAGTGGTGCGACAGTGACCCAGGGTAGCACCTTCTGTGCTTCAGCCGTAGAGAAATTAGGGGGGTAAGAAGAGTCTTCTCCCAGGCTGAATGTAACTATGCTTCCTCAGAAATCAAGGATGCAGAGTTCGGAGGAATTTGACTCTGATAGATTGAAATTCTACACAGGAACAATAAACAGCACCTTTGGAAGAGCAAAGAGTAGCAAGAATCAGGTGTAAATCGATGCCAGTGAGTGTTCCAGGAGTCATTGCAATGGGATAGCAGTCCACTTCTCTTCTGGCACCTCGGGGTAACGTGTGTGTGTGTGTGTGTGTGTGTGTGTGTGTGTGTGTGTGTAGTGGAGGCAATGAAAGCTTGGTCCAGAGGGGGTTGGAAGCTCATATGAGTGACCTGATGAGAAGTCATCTTACTAAGGCTGTTAAGAAAGTTGTTATGAGGGACATTTGGGTATGAAATTCAGAGCCATGAACTTCCTTTGTGCATAAGGAGCTCAGCGGTGGTGTTGCAGAGGAAATTAGTGAGAGACCATTGCTGAGCTCACAGGTTGCTGAGTCCCTTCTAGGAAGCTTGAGTGGTTCCATGGAAGTCAGGTTTAGAGCCCTTGATATGATACCTAAATCAGTATGCTAGTAATTTGTGGTACATGTTGGCAGGAAGCAAATTTATTTTTACCCAAGTTGTTATTCTCTTCTATGCTCTACTAACTTCCCTGGAAAATTTAATTTTAGTAAGCTAATGGCAGTGCTCTTTCCCAGACACCAAGGAACAGCTTTGTCATCCCTGCCTTCAGTCAACCATTAATGGGACACTAATGTATTTTGACATAAGAGGACAACATTGGATTCCTTTGCTTTCATTTAGTCATTGTGCTCTTTTTCAGCTCTGTGTTCTAGCTGTCCTGTTCTTGTTGTTAGTTTAAAATGACCAGATGGTTATTTTAACCTGTTTAAAATACCAGATGAAAGAAGATTCAGGAGTATGAAACATCATGACATCAACTAGAATTAGACCATTTTACCCCATAACTTTGTCAGAAATGCCTATGAAAGTTTTCTCCTGTGCTCTCAACTTCTAGTATTTGGTAACAGCAGATGCTAGTGTTAGACAGGATCTTATGCGAGAGAAATTTTGGAACACTTATTATAATGATACTAGTTAATGTCTGCTGAGCACTTAGGGTCATTGTAAAAGCATGTATGTATATAGTCAGTTAATACTTATCCCTGTGAAGTAGATAAGCAGTAGTATCATCTGTATTTTACTTACCAGGAATCTACTGCACAGTTTCCTGATTAACTAGCAATTGGAAGAATTTTACTTCAAATCCAGCCTGGGCTCTTAACCTCTTTGCTCCCTCCCACACCTATTGTTTACACCAGAGGTAAAATGATTCACAGGAGATATCCACCATGGACTCCATGGTGTGACACCCTAAAATTTATTCAAGGGTCTCAGTTTGATAGAAGATAAAACACCCAATAACAGAGTTAGGAGACTGGATTTAAGACAACTGCTGCTGATGGGAAATCTGAATGTGCTGCAAGATGAGAAAAGATGAAACCGTAAGCAGGAGGAAGGTGTTGAGTGGTGCTTAGAGCATTTCTTTTCTTCTCTAGCTTAGCTAGTCATTCTGGAGATGAAATAAATTAATGAGTGACATAAGTTGGGCTCTATACAATTCTATTCAAATGATAATACCCACTACATGTCTACAGTGTGTTCCCTGGTAATCAGGGAGATTGGTGGGAAGCCAGTGGTTAGGGAGGCAGCATTGTATGATCTGTAATCTGGGGCACTAGGTGAGCACATAGGAGAGAGAAGTGTGTGGACAGGGAGCAGCCACTGGTGGATTTTGGTAGTGCACATGGGTTCGTTATAAGTCAAAAAATGTCTGGAGGAAGGGAGCAGAGTCTAGTCATCAGGGAAACTATGTTTCCCACTGGCAACTGCTATCGCAATAAAGTCTTAGTCTTGACACTTCCAGCCCACAGGGGAAGACTAGAGCTACTGTTATCTTTTGTTTAGGTAGAGCTCATTTAATCTAGGTATTCCTCCTCTTTCTCCCATTACAGAACAGGAAGGGCTGCTGCATTGTATGAGTATAGCTTCTATCTTACCTGTCATGTTTGTAGAAATATTTGGTAGTTACAGTCTTGTGCATAATTTGAGTGAACCTGAAAATTAAAAAGATGAAACTTCCTTAATTTTGGGGTATTTGGTATTGAACAGTTTTTCTGTCTACCTGTATTTAATATTTAGCACTCTTTGCAATAATTCTTATTTTTATTCTTATCTGGACTTGTCACTGATATATAGTTAACATGCATTTAAAATGTTATAACTAGGTAATTTCTCTAGAAATGCAGATATTCAGTATTGAAACCCCACCATGTAGAGATAACCACATAGAACAGCTTGTTGAATATTTCTCCAAACTCTCCTCTTGAATACATAAACTTATGAAGGTATGCGGTAGGCAGACTTTCCCATAAGTAAATATAGATCTACACATTCTTTAATAATATCTACCTCATGTTCTTTTATAGAATGTACCACAGTTTACTTAACCAGCTCCTTGTCTATTTATGGGTAAAGGGTCATAGCTCCACATAGAAATCATCTGACTGTGCTAATCGTGATTTTATGGTTTTGTTTTTATATTCACAGTTCTTATTATTTAGCCATTGACAGGGGAGAGTGAGTCCCTTTTAGGAGAATTATAGAAAGAAAGTGAAACTGATGTCTAAGGAGAAGCAGGCTCTGCTCCCAGTTCTACCACTTAGTAGCTATGTGACCTTAAAATCACTTTACCTCGCTGATAGTAAAATGATGTTGTGGATATGCATGATACTTAAGATTTGTTCTAGTAATCTGAAGAGATGATTACTATTTCTGGTCATCACCTAAGTGCTCCTGTCAGCTTTTTTGCACAGTGCCTTGTTGGTGTCCAGCAGAGTGGCAATACAAACTAGATACACAGCACACACTCTCTGAAGGATAGAGCAGTACAGCCACTGAGTCAGTCTCCTCAGCTTCCCCCATGATGAGCCATCTCTGTGGTTCCTACTTTGGCTTTGTTTTGACCCAGTGAACCTAAGACATTTTCATGTTTGCTACCTTTCTTTGAATTTGTGCCTTTCTACATACATTTTTAAATTGTTTGTGTATTGTGTGTATGTATGTGTGTGTGTGTTTGTGTGTGTTTGTGTGTGTGTGTGTGTGGTGGCAGAGAAAAGTGTCTTGAGTAATTTTTAAAGTGTTATTTTTCCTTCCATCCATTCTTTTCTTTTTCCCCCTCCTTGCTTTCCTTCCATCATTTCTCTCCCCTTCTCTCCTCTCTGTTCTTCTCTCCTTTCCATCCTTTCATTTCTTTCCTTTTCACCTTTTATAGAAATGGAGAGTAATGGTGTCTTTCTGTTTTAGTCACTGATGACTTGTATCACTGTTTCATATAAAGTTATCAGAAATCCCTCATTTGAGAAAATTACCTCAACCAATGAAATGTTGGTATAAGTTAGTATTCAAGAGTAAGTAGGGATTGTACTATATCACTGTGCTGAAAAAAAAATGTGTTGATCAAGAGTGGAAGTGATGAAAACAAATTTTACTAAGTTATTTTACTCACTGTATATCCAAGATCCATTTATTTTGAAGATTTAATGTAAGGAAAATTTAATAAACATATTGTGGACATTCTAAGTGTGAGCAGGTGCCTTTAATTTTTCAGTATATATCCTGAACCAGTTCAGATTGAATTCTTTCAGAAGTTATATACTTAATTCTCTTCTGAATGAAAGTGTTCTGTACATATTGAACTTTTTCCATTTTGGTGGTGCTCACAGGCAGTATTTAATGTATCACACTTTAATTAAGAGGTGCTTTCAGAGACTCTTCAAGAGAGATGATTAATCTTAGTCTTGTGCTTCGTGGATGCTTATTCTGCACTGTTAAATAGTTTATTCTGTATCTTCTGGGGATGAGGTCACAGTTGAGCAGGTTTGACTCTTACAGGTCTTGTTACATATAGTTCTTTATAGCTTTATAGCTCTATCCCTCTTCTTACTGTTTCAGTTTAGTTGTGTCTAGTTGTGTAACAAAACACACGAACTTGTTAAGAATTTTAATGAATGAATAGCAAATGCTATGTAAGAGTGGTTTTAAAAGGTTTTTTTCAGCATATTTATTCAACTTAGTTCTTACCTGGATTCCTGATGTATTTGTTTTCTGGAGGGGATTTCTTCAGATAATTGCTGTTTTCTGGAGTGTAACCCACAATTCTGGTGTAAACGTGAACTCTTTTTTCTAAGCCAGAAGAGGTGGCTTCGCCCTCATCCCTGCAGGTGCATGACCCCCATTTCTACTCTTTCATTTGTATCTGACCACTTGGTTCTTGTTTTGCAGTCCCCAGTCTGTCCCAGATCGTCTGAGAATCCGGGTGAACAAAATCAGTTTACAAGACTATGAAGGATTTCACTATGACAAAGAGAAACTCCGGGAAGCTTGTAAGTTGCAAGTGTGTAATGGATTTCGTGTGAGCCACCTGTATTCAGCTTCATGATTCTCCTCTGTTTGATGGAAAGGTTCAGTAGCCCATGTGTCTGAAAACACGGTTAGAGAAGTGAAGGGAAGTATGGTAACATGTGAGCTCCTGGTCCTACTGTATGGGCTAGGGGATAACTGAGAATGGAAAGCAGTAGAGTCCAGTCATTCTGCTGTGGGACCCATGTCAGGAGCTCTGGACTTGCATAGAACTTTGGTCTTAGCTTTATCTAAAATGAGGAAAATAAAAAGCTGGTGGTGCTGCATGGTTTGGTAACATTCAAAAATGCTTTGAACAACACCAGACTCTTCCTGGAGCCTGCATTATCAAATACCTTCCTCATCCTTTTGTAGGTGCAGTGCACACCTACCACTTTGATTTCCTATGCTGTTGTATTTATGTGAAAGAAAGGCTCACAGAATATGAAACATTATGATCATTGAATGATTCACTAATAAGGAAGGACCATTGTTTCTAAATTTTCAGTTAAATCCACATGTGAATTACTTCTCATGTTTATATTTTCTGTATATGTCTTTAAATACATAGCTAATTGTTTGTTTACTTCATTAATCAACATTTACTGGAGATTGTAAACATTCTAGTCACTTTTTAAGACCCATTTCTAAATCATGATATATGAAGTTATTAGGTACAGTGCATTAGAAGAAATTAAGACCATTGGAATTCTAGGTGTTAAGTTTCTGGGTTCCTTCTTAAGTGTGGGTGTTGGTAGCCAAGTGCAATAAGACCAGAGAAGATGAGGGAGGCCAGGGTCCAAGAGGACAGGTGAGGGTGCCATTTGAACAAGAGTTTTGTGTAGAATGAAGATTTATTAAGCAGACCTGACTGGCCTCCCAATGTAAGTGCAATAGAAATTAGAAGAGGCAATAGTTAACTTGGCAGGAATTGGGGAGAGGATGTCCCAGGGGGATTTCAGATTACTGAATCTGTGGTCTACAGAGAGCTTTGTGGGCGGAAATCCTGAACCTAGCACAGTCTTAGGAGGAGTTTGGGACATTCTCAGTATGCTGTGAGCGAGCATCCTTTGCCCTGGTGGCCCGTGTACAGAGCCTGCTACAGACTTCTCTGTTCTTCAGCTGCTTGGGCTTCCTCCGCCCTTTCGGTTGATTTCCTTAAGCATCTGTGCCTTTGGTTTTGTCTCAGCCTTCACTTCCATTCTTCACTCTCATTTCCTTTGGTAGCAAAGTGGGACTGAAGGAAGAGTAGTTCTCAATCTCTGCATTTCTTCCTTCTGTTAACATCATTATATTTTCTAATGTAAGTGACACTTAATTTGAGTGATGAATACATATATATGTAAAATTGCAATAAAAATATAGCTGCAGTATACATTCAGTTGACTTTTAGAAGCTGTTGATTAGAAAGAGGAGTGTTTTGTGTTCTTCATTTTGAATTTCCAAATGAGCAGTGTAAAAAATAGTAAAAGATAATGAATCTCAAGTCATAGTTTTACCTTTTACCATCAACACTGAAGAACGTCAATAGGGACTAGGGATGAATTTGAAGTTTTGGAATGAAATGAGATTTGTGGTTTACCTGTTCCCTTTCAATGATCTGTTCTATCTTTTCTGTGGCATTCTTTGTACACCATTGACAGAGTTAATTGTGATTGGAGTTTTTACAGAAAAATGACGTTTCCTAGCACGTGCTTGCTCATCATATTTCATGTGATAAAACTTCTATGCGGAGAAACATCTTAAATAGGGACAAGTATTTGGCATAAATGTATGTCCAACAAGTTCAGTGATCTTTGGAACCTGAAAGAACAAATCTCAAAGGAGAGGAATAAAGGAGATATTCTTAAGATCTGAGCTTGAAGAAGACAACAGATGAATTGGATGTAGAAGTTTCCACATCAGTCAATCTATTTTCAACATATGGCGGTGATGCTTCCTAGTTGTCTGTGAAAGTTTATTCTTTGACGTTACAGCTTTTGCTCTTAACTTTGTTCTTCTCCGTGGCTCCAACTTGCAACTGATGACAAACTCTTGGGAGCTTACAGAGTTCGAACTGAATACAAAGGCAAAAGAAGAAAAGTCTCAGTTTATGTGTGATGTGTATGCCAAAGTAGACACTATTTCAGAAGCATTAATTAAGTGTGATTCCCAGAACACATCTAGATAACCCATCCAGACTCTAGGAATATACTCTGACCTGTATCCCAGGAGAAGAAAAAAAGTGAGCTCTCTTAAACAATCCAATCTTAAACAGAGTTTGAGCTATAACAGTAGTGTTTTAATTGGTTTAAAACATTAGTTTCCTTTCTCAATGGCATGAGTGAATGATTTGTTCAGTCAGCATGTGGCTGTTTGCCATCAGCATTTAATAGATTCTTGCCCATGTGTCTAAATCATTGCTCATATGAGATTACAAGCGTGGACATTTGTTTTCTACCAAAGTTCTGCTTCTATCTGTAATGCAGGACTCCCTGATAATGTAGGATAGCAGCCCCTTTAATTGCTTTACTTATTTTAGCATGAAGATGACTGTACTATGTCCAGTACTTCCCATCTCCCTTCCATTTAGGAAACACTCTGTAAAATAACAGCATGGAGAGGATGAGTCCTTGACTCTCTCTTTCCCAGGTCTTGTTGGTTAATTTCAGACTTTGTCAATACATTCAGACTCCCTCACTGTTGTGTTTAGATCTAAACATCTCCCTCCGAAGCGTCTTGTGTCTGGAAGGTAATTGGATCACAAGAGTGCTCTATTCATTAGTGGATTATTCCACTTGTGGGTTCTTAGCTGACTTGTTGTTAGAAGATGAGGCCTCCTTAGATTTGGGTTACTTGGGACCAGACCTGGAAGGTTATAGTCTTATCCCTGGCTCCTCCCATGTCTCTTTGCTACCTGAGAACAATGAATTGAGCACCTTTTTCTCTGCCGTGCCCTCCCTGCCGTCTTGTTTCCGTCTTGGAGCCTGCTGACCATGGACTGAAGCTGTGAGCCAGATAAACTTGTCCTCCTTTAAATTGCTGAGGTAGGGTATTGTGTCTCAGCATTGCAAATGACTAAGGTGCACACTGTTGATGATTTTTCAATCCTGGAGTTAGTGGTTACATTTTACAATAAGGGAATGTTTATCCGACTGAAAAGATAGAATGTAAAGAGAAAGTGGCCATATTAAAAATATTTTAAAGTCAATCTGTAATAATGTCAGCAGAAAATTACTACCATCAGCTGAATGAGGTATATAAATGGATCATTAAGTATGCATGAAGTCATATGGACTAGGTGAATATAAAGTCTTGTATTTGTAGCTCTGAAAGCAATGCATTGACAGTTATATCTAGAATATCTTGATACTGGCCAAAACATAACTCTATCCCATGAGGACTGCTTAAGATGTACTTTTAATACTAGCTAACTCTGTATGTTCGAATTGTTATGATAAGTCACAAGAATCTAGGGCCTAGAACACTTACAGCTAGAATCAGTTTTGAGCCAACTAAAAACAATTATAGTCTATAAAGATGATGCTCAACACTTTAACAAACCCACTGTCTCAGTATAATGGATATAATATATAGCACATATGTGCTGAGTATATTGGTTGATATTCATGACATTAGGATTATTCTCTAAATTAGGTACAGCATTCAGGCATTTTCACTAATGGAATTTCCCTGGTAAGTGATTTAGTAAAAAAAAAAAGTCAGGAAATTTTGTGTTGGAATCTTTGCAACCCTGTCAAGTAATTTAATTTCTCTAATGATAGAATCTCTCATCCCTAAAATGAGAGGGTGCTGAGGGTTAAATGTAATCTCATACATGAATCCCCTGGTGCTAAACCTGGTTCACTGCCATACTCTCCAACAGTGGCAGCTCTGACTATTGTGGCTGTAGTCATTAAACATTTCTGTTGTCAAATTTCCTGTTAATCTGAAGGTTCATAAAGCCAGTCTCAAGGAGGGGCTGACTTCCTTCTACTTGTGCATGCCACCACCCACCAATTCACTTCCTCACTTGCAAAAACTGAATTGAGAACACTTAGTACATTTCCTCCTTCACCAAGTTAGTCCTGGGACCTCTCGTGGTTGCCAGAATCTATGGATGGTCAGATTTTTATATAAAACACATTGGTCTTTGCATATAACCTTTGCACTTCCTCTCATGTACTTTAAATCATCTCTAGATCACTTGTGACGTGTAATATAATATAAATGTTAGGTAAATAATTATCATACTTTATTTTTTAGGAATAATAACTAGAGAAAGTCCATACCTTGCACATTCTTTGAATCTGCAGTTACTGTATCACAGAAAGATTATAGGAAGAAAATGTAGTGAATTTGCTTTTATTATGCCTACTAGTATAAAAGGTTACTCTGATGACAAGATATTTAGACCTGTAATTCATGTACATACACGTCCATATTTGATGAGCTGAACAGATATTTATAATTTCTTTAATACACTCTTCCAAGTGGATCCTCTGCTATCCATCACTGAGTTTTTTTAAATAAATTTTTTTTTTATTTTTCAATGATTTTAGATTTATAAAACCTTGACAAAGGCTACAGGGAGTTTATATTACTGTGGTACAGTTGTCAAGGAAGCACACTGCTACATTAAGGTAAACTGTTGGAATTTCTACTCCAGGGTGCAGTCCAGTATACCCCATCATGTTAAATTGGCCTGTCTCTCCCCTGTCTCCGATACTGACTGTGCATGGTCTTAAGGTGTATTGGACAGCTGTCTGGTAGAATATCCTCTAATCTAACTTTCGTGGTTGTTCTACTCATAATTAGACTGGTTATCATGCATGCTTGGAAAGAATATTGCAGAGGTGGACAGCACTTCTTGACTGGAGATACCTGATACTGGATGCCATGTTGGGTGATATTAACCTGGTTAAGGTGATATTTGGCACTCTATGCTGTTTCTTAAATGTACTATAAAATTGCTGTTTTCTCCTTGCTGTGTTTTTCAGAAGTCAGTAAGTCTAACCCACTTTCAAAATGGGAGGAAAGCTGAATGTGGAGGCATATACCTATAATCCCAGCAATCTTGGAGGTTGAGGCAGGAGGGTTCCAAATTCAAGCCCACACTAAGCAACTTTGTGACTTAGCACAATCCTGTCCAAAAATAAAAATAAAAGAAAGTAAAGGACTGGGGATATAGTTCAGTGTGAGGGCACTGGTTTCAACTTCAGTACTAAAGCAAGCAAGGGGGGTGGTGGGAAAAGTTTCTCATTATTCCCAGCTTTCATGTATGACTTCAGTTATCATTAAATGTGCAAAACTGATGGAGTCATTTAATCATGTATTGATAATTTTAACAGTGACATAATTGGCATCAGTTAAATGCAAGATACCATGCCAGATGCTACAGATTTGAAAGATGAACGTAAAATACCTAGTAGTGAAATCTAATTCATCAAAACACATACACCTTTATTTAGTTCTTACTATAAGCAAGCCATGGTTGAACAAAATCAGAATTAGCTTCCAAATTTCTGGAATTTTTTTGTATGAGAACGACTGTGATAAGGCTATAGAAATACTATATACAGGGTAACAGTCCCTAGCCAGCATGCTTCAGAGTAACAGCCAATACAGGAAGTGTCGGAGACCCCCATTATCCACTTGTCTGGAAGAAACCAGAAACATGACAAGAGGAAGAAACAATAGGAAGTCTCCAGCCCCTAACACAAACACCACTGGCCCAGCAGAGATAAACACAGAAGAGATTGGGGGTTGCACACTTGCGGTATCTGAAAAAGCAGCATATGACATAAAGAATTATCTTCGTGACATTATAAAAGAAGTAAAAACAGAAATTCTAATACAAGTAAAGGGAGATAGAAGAAAAATAATAAAAGAAATGCTAAGTACCTCTCAAGAAGACACAGATGGAAGAATGGAGGGGCATAGAAAAAGGTGAGAAACCTTCTATGAAGAATATAAAACAAATCTAGAATACATGGAAAAAATTCAAAGAGACTACCAGGAAATTAAAATCTCCATGAAAGCTGGTAAAACTGCTTGAAAGAAACTAAGGATAGACTATCAGACCTTGAAGACAGGTTTGCAATGTGCGATTGTGAATGGAAAAGTCTCTTAAAAATAACAAGGAACCAGGAAGTAATACAAAGGCTAGAAGATGACAACTTAAGAATAAAAAATGTGAGTGAAGAAGCAGAGGTAAACACAAATGAAATACAAAGGCTATTTACAGAAATAATTAAAGAAAACATCCCAAGCATAGGAAAAGGAAATGTTATCCAGATATTTGAGGCATGCAGAACTACATCCAGCTATAATCAAAATAGATCTACACCCAGACATATAATAATCAAGACCGCAGAAATTCAACACAAGAACTGAATATTAAAAGCTGTCAGAGAAAAGAAACAGATCACCTATAAAGAAAAACCCGTCAGAATCACGACAGACTTCTCAACACAAACCATTAAATCAAGAAGAGCTTGGAGTGAAATATTCCAAGTCCTGAAAGAAAATAACCTCCAGCACAGATTGATGTACCCTACAAAACTATCTCTCAAAATTAATGGAGAAACAAGATGCTTCCATGACAAAGAGGAACTGGGAGACTTCATGACCACCAATCCAGCCCTATAAAAAATACTAAAGGACATTCTAGAGAGAGCAAAAAAAGACCATGAGTTCAGGAGCAGCAGCAGAGGAGGCTCACTGAACGGGGCAGACAGTGGAATGAAGAGGAAAAATAGACAACCAACGGCAGAAAAATAGCATGGCAGAGAAGGTTGGCCATAATCCTTAACATGAATAGCCTCGATACACTAATAAAAAGAAACACAGGCAGAGTGGATCAGGAGATAGGGTCCATCAAGATGCTCTGTATAAGAAATATATGTAACCTGAAAGAAGGTTTATGGACTGAAAGTCAAAGATGAGAAAATAATACTCTATGTGACAGGGAACCAGAAAAAAGTGAGGGTAGCTCACTCATCAGCTGCAGATTGGTTGGAAAGACATAATACTTTTATGCAATGGAGAACTACTCAGCTATAAGGAAGGAAAATCTTGAGGTTTTTGTAGGTAAATGGATACAACTTGAGACTAAGCTTAGGGGTAAAAAGGTTCAGAACCATTTAGGTAAATAGCGGGTTGCCTGCCTAATCTAAAAACTAAAGAAGTTAGTGGGATACAGATATAAAATGTACAAGTGGGAAAGTGAAAGGGGAGGAATTGTGTAAAAAGGGAAGGCAGAGGACATTGGTAATCTTATATCATGATTTGAAACCCATATTGCTTTCATCACTCCGTTTAGTTTGATTATATTCTGTTCCAGTTTGTCTACTTGTACTAGATTTGAGGGCATAGACAGCTATTCCAAAGATAGCAGGATATCCTACAGTAAGGATTTTTAATTTCCTAGTAACTTAATCTGAAATCCTGTATTGCTTTCACTGTCTTGTTTTGATTGATTTTATTTGAATCTGTCTTGTTGGATCGCCCCATCTGGTATTGACTGATTTTATTCAAATCTGTTATGTTTGATAGTATCAAGCCTGAGAGTATAGGCAATTTCTCTGAAGACAATAAGATTCACTATGGTACTCATTCTGGCTTGACTGTTACCCTCTTTTGAAGTCCTATAATGTTGCCAATGTTTTGTTTTTACTGATTTTGTTCCATACTGCTATGTTCAGTTTTATTGTACCTGATGATATTGGCAATTCTATTGAAGATAACAAGAAACATTATGGTAACCATTGTAGATCACCTTGTATTGTGGTTTTAAATTATGAACTATATCCATTCTTTTGTTTTGAATGACCCTATTTTTTTCTCTTTTGGTTTTATTCTTTTCAAAATAAAAAAAGTACTATATGCATATTTTCCCAGAAAACATCATTTAAATAATTCAAGGAGGAGATAATACATATATATGTATGCACACATTCAGGCATCAACATTGGAACCCTGTCTGTCTGTTAACAAGCTGTGCAAACTTGAGCAGTTCATTTGTCTTCTGGATGCTTCATGTTCTTTGTCTGCTAATGGAAACATACCATATTACAGTAAATATTTAGCCTGTAGAAATTATATAGAATTAAAATTTTTCTTTTGATATGTTTTGTTAGAAAAGTTTTCAAAGTTCCAGTACACTCATAACTAGCGCAAGCATTTTATTACACCAAAATAAAACTATTACAACATTTTATTACAATAGTTTGCTAAAACCACTGGTTGCTTTCCTGTCTGTTGCTTCATCTGAAACTGAATCTTCCCCTCTCATTTAACAAGGTGACAAAGGAATTGTCTAGCTTCAAAGGGAGCTTAGGCCTTCCTTTGAAGGAGGTAGGCTTTCCAATTTGAAATCTGTGTGGGGAGTTAAATGTTATTGGTTTGTCCCTCATGTGGCATTCATTGCTTGTTCCTTTCATAAGTATGTTTATATTTATTCCTTTTTTCATATATTGATATTTGACCAGACTTTTGTGTTTAGTTTCTTTCACAGTCCTTCTGTATTACCTCTGTCTGTATCATTCGATTTAAAAGTGTAATGTTAAAGAAGTAGTAATAGCCAACACATGTTATGCTGTCCCTATAAGCTAGAAAGTATATTTATTTTTCTGTGGGTATAATGTCATTTTAGTCTCTCATCATCTTTATAAGTTAGGTGGTATTCTTATCTCTGTTTCACATATAAAGGCCCTGAAACATAGAAAACAAGTAAACTAGAAGCAACCAACTTTCTGATTACTTAATCACTGTGATATCTGTTTCCTTCAAGTAGTGCTGCTTATGTAAAATATATTTCACAAGTAAAACTTTGTATGTCATTCATTCATTCATTTGTAATACCATTCACATGCCTTTTTACACTTAAACTGACTTTTATCTTATTTTACCAACCTAGTTTGTTGGAAAACTTTGTTTTTGCATCTCCCTTCAATCCCAAATAAATCTCTTCATAAATTCAGCACGTTTATTGGCTGCTTCACATATTTATAATGCTGTTGTAAGTGATGGGGCTGTGGAATAGTGCTCATCCTCATAGAGTTTATACTATGGTGAGAGAGACAGATAAATGAATATTATATTACACTAGGTAATCTTCATAATAATACGAAGGAAAAACAAAGCAGTAAAAGGACAGAGTACCCTGTTTTTGGTAAGGTAAGAAAGAGTTCCTTTCCAAATAGGTGATATTTAAGCAGTGACTTGCAACGCGAGAACACAAGAACAGGTGGGTTCCCAGGGAAAGAGTATCCCCAGGCAAGAAGCATGGCAGGCACTGCCTCAGTGGTGGAAGCATTCGTGGAATGTTTAGGAAACAGTAAGGATATCCATGTGTTTGGAACCTGGTTGGTTAGGTGGAGAAGTATGAGGATAATTTCAAACTTGTAGGAAAGGGTCAACAATTAGAGAAGGCTTGAAGGATACAGAGAAAGTGTGATCAGAAGATGTTCCAATGATTGGGGAAGAACTGAAACACGCATGGATTTATTCTGAATAAATCTGGATGCTGAATGGAGAACTGACTTCAAGTTGAAAGAATGGAGATAGCACAAGAGACATAATGCTGATGGGGCATTGCAGGTGAGAGGTAACAGGAATAAGGAAGTGAGATAAAGAAGTAGAATTGGAGAGAAGCAGGTGGCATTTGCATGCATTTGAGAGCCAGTGCTGATGGGATGAGATGACAGATTAACTGCTCTGAGAATGAAGATGTGTCAGGATTAACTCTGAGGTTCTAGTCTCAGCAACTTGGTCAACAAATGTGAGGAAAACGAGGAGGATCCAGCAAGGAGACCAAGAAGAGGCATCTGGTGAGCTGGAATGAAAACAAAAGACCTTGGTCATGGAAGCTAAGAGAAGAAAACTGTCTCATCAAAAGGAAGTGCACAACTGTCAGATATTTCAGAAAGGCTGAATAATTGCATGCTAAATACTGGTAATTAGACTTGGATGGAAGAGTGGTTCTTAGTAATCTCACAAGAGATAGTGGATTGAAAAAGGTGAAGGTGAATAGAGTTGCTTTCATGTGCAAATGAAAGCAAAGGAAGTAATTCAACTAAGATCGCTCTTTTAATGTGTTTAGCTGTAAAAGAAGAGAAAATTGGGTGGTTGCTGGCAAAGAAAGTAGAGTGAAAGAAGGAGTTTTTTTTTTTTTTTTTGATTCACAAGCGAGTACAGCAGGTGTTAATGCTGACGGACCGATCCACCAGAAAGGGAAAACTTGGTGCAGAAGAAAGAGGACAGTTTTGGGGACTGTGCCTTTGGGTGGGATGAGATGGGATCTATGGGCAGTGGAGGGTATGAGAACAGACGGGGCAGGTACTCCAAGGACAAAGAGGAGCAGCAGAGGAATTGGTTCAGAAGAGGATTGCTACTTCCATTTTCTCACTAAATCAAGAAGCGAGGCTACTAGGTGAGAGTAGGGAAGGGAGGGTGTCAGTTTTCAAGGAAAGATGAGCAAATTTGAAATAGTCCACTTGAAGACAAAATATTTGACACACACTGTTTGAAGAAGGAAGTTTTATTTTGGTTCATGGTTTCAGCTCATGTTCTGCTGGCTCCGAGGTAGAAACATTACGGTAGAGTGGAAAGTTGCTTACTTCACGATAGCCAGGAAGCAGAGTGAGAGAGGAAAAACCCCCCAAAAACCCTTCAAAGCCATATTCCAGATCACCTACTTCCTCCAACTAAACCCCATTTCCCAGTAGCCAACTTAACAGTGAACTCATCAATAGGTTATGATTGATAGCTGATGAACTAAGGTCCTGATTCTATCACCTCTCTAGGCCCCACTCCTAGTAGCTCACTAGCTGTGAACTCAGTGATGGCCTATCTACTGGTGAAGTACGGGCCTTGTGATTCTGTCACCTCTCTAGGTCCCACCTCGCAACATTACTGCATTGGGGATCCAGCCTTCAACACAGGGGTCTTTAGGAGACACATTAAACTTAATACATAACAAGTACTTTAGAAATGGATCACCGAATTCATTGGTTTTGCCTAAACACATAGAGCCTTATTGCCATTTCTGGTGGTGTGGGAGGGTTTTGGTTTGTGGATAAATTTATTCTTTCTAGTTTCAAAAAGCTCTGATTCCAAAGGAATATTGGACACAAAAGTGTTATTATTAATAAATATTTGTTATCTAAATTATGTTTTTGATCGTAGCCTTTCTTTGTGTGTAAGAAAGGAAGATTTGCTTGCAGAGCTATGCAGTGTTATTATATTCGAAGTTTTTAATGCTGAATCTCAGGGAAGGCAGTGAGGCCAAAGTGTTGATAATGGTATTTTTGGTCCTTCATTGTTAAAACAGCCTTTGATAATGAAAGCAGTCAGTTGCAGGTACATCCATATATCTCTACTCAAACTGATACTTTTCCATGTTGCTCATTTATCTTGTGTAATATAATAGCCAAGTCTTTCGCCTGCCCCTTGATACTAGGCATTGAAACCAATGCTAGGCATTACACTACCACTGAGCTGCATCTCCAGTCTATGTTATTTTATTTTTATTTTACTAGTTTTAATTTTGATACAGGGTTTTACTAAGTCACTCAGTTTAAGTTGGTCTCATACTTGCAATCCTCCTGCCTCAGTCTCCAAAGTAGCTGAGATTACAGGCATGCACCACCATGCCAGCTAATGTTAATCAACTCTTACACTTAATACCAACCTAGTCCATTTATTCACTGTCTTGCCCAGATGACCAGTCAGGGATGAAGCTCAGATGACACTTTTCTCTTTGTAGTCTTACTGCTAAGATTCTTATATAAACTGATTGCTTTTTCATTCATGTTAAATGTGTGAGTGGTATAATTTCAACACCACAGTGTCATGTCCACCATTTTTAATAATGAATAATAGCACTCAATATTTATTTAGTTCCTTGTGGTTTACAGCAGGCTGCTTCCTACACCAACCACATACATCATCACAGGGACACTTGAAACACTCTCACACAAGGTCACAACTGCTGCCACAGGATTTTTAATAAGAAATTACATATTTCCTTTACTAATGCTGTATGATTCCTTATTTCCTTGTATGCACGTAACTATGCACATATAGAGATATGCTATTTAAAAGAATAGAGTCACAGCTCTCATCACAGGTGAGGCTCCTAAGAAAACAGATTCTGAGAATGACTTTTGTTTGCAGGAGATTGAGATTTCCCAGTTATGCTGAGTGAGGAAACCAGCAATCTTTGGGTCTGGGATGATCATTTAGGTCTTTTTCCAGTGGAGGCAAGGGTTAATGGGTACAGGTCAGGCTCTCTAGGGAGGCCGCAGACCTTGAACATACCTTCTTTTCTGGAGAGACACTCAGCTACCAACTGTGAGCAGACTTCCAGCAGCAGGTAACCATGGCTCATGCTGGATCTGGGTGTAAACTTCAGTTTTGGGAAGCACAGTCTGGGCTGTCACTCAGCACCTGATTATTTATAAAGGTGAGCAGGGAACCATTCACATACCAGAATGCTTTGGTCCATTTAATCATCTCTTATTCAACACCTGTCTACATGTACTGGGTATATCAAGCACTATTCTAAGTACTGGGATTCAGCTTCTGTGTTCTCTAGGCCCCAAGCTTTTCTCTTTGTATCTTTTGACCAGACTTCATTGCTATTCAGAAAATCAGCATTACTTTCTTCGAAAACACCTGCATTAGCAAAGTGAAATGGAAATCTAAAATATGAATGCTGACCTTTCCTTAAAGTTTGTTTCAGCATGAACTCTTGCCAAATTCAGTATTCTCCATTTGGAATTTGAGTCATTGAAAGTGGAAATCTAAATGCAAAGGTTTCTAAAATTTAGGCTGTTATTTCCAGCTTAACTTTGTAATCAGGATAGGTAACCTCGGAGCTTTGTACTCAACAAAATGGATATTTTGTGTATATTTATCCAATTTATTGCTAATGTTGTTGAACTGAAGAGAATCAAGGTAGAAACATGAGCTAGTTTGAAAACCAGCTGTTTGTATATTAAATCGGAACCCCAATGTAACGTTCCAGATATGTGAATAAGAACATGGATTCTTCATAGTTCATGGTCCATGGCACCCTTTGTTAGTACCTCCTGGTTTTCTTGAATTTATTGCCACTGTCCCGGAGTCATCTAGGACCAGGATAGGAGACTTCCCTAGGATGTCACTGCTAGGAATCCAAATCTCCATGTGGCAAGTCTCTGTGTATAATTTGTTTACCTTTTTTGCCTCTAGAAAGACATTTGGACCCCTTGTGTTGACTTTAGGAAGTCTTTCTGTTCTTCTTTCTCCACATGCATCCATCAACTCAGAAATCCAAGGCTACATGGGTATGTCCCCAGCACCTATTTGCTGGTGACCTTGGCCTTCACCAATATTAATAGGTGAGGTGATGGTGAAATTGTGAACGAATTTTGGATTCGTGTGTCTGTAATTATCATTTCACATATTTAAGTTTTGAGTGTGGTTGCTAATCATTTTGGGGAAGTATTTCATAGTTGATCTTGATTTCCACGTTTATTTGACTGGCTGGCCTACGCAACCAAGATTCCAGTGTCATAGTTAAATTTGTCATCTCCTTCCCAAATACTTGAGGGCTGGCAGGAAATATCAGTAATGGCTTTGCTCTGCATGTAAGAATTTAGCAAATGCTCATTTTCTGATAGAATGAGTTAGGAAATAATTAGAAAACTTTACATTTCTGACACTTATTGTCAAATGTATCTTAGGACCTTCCAGAGAAAAGCTTCTATCACATTTCACTGGTATGAATTCTGAGGAATAATGCAATTCATTGTGTCACTACTGGTAATATATGAGCCACAGTCATCAGGAGGAAGAAAAAGTAACACAGATGCAGTTGTAAACAGTACTCATGATTGGATTGCAATTCTCCAGCTGACTCTTTTCATCTTTGTCTAGAAGATGAAGCTGTAGCATCTCTTTTCTGCTGGGTTTTTCTTTCTCATTTTTGCTTTTCCATTTATCATGTGCTGCATGCTGATGAATTGGAAAGAGGAAAAGAAAAAGATCTATTTCTGACTAACTCCTGAGGTGCTGCACTCTGGGGTTTAGACGGGTATCTGGGGAGGTCTAGTGTTCTCTTCCTTCCTCCACCTGCTACTTTTTATTCTCCAGCCATCAGAATATTTTTCCCCAATTGTGTCAGTAACACATTCTAATTTAAGAATCGTTTTCTGGTGCCTTAAGTGTTACGGAATTGGCTTTGAAGCATTTATAAGTGGTCCTTGCCATTTATCATTACAACGTCCGCTTACTCTGTTATTTTCACAATCTTTTTCTATCTTCTGCCTTCATTGCTGTCTTGTACTGTCTCCAGCTCAACAGGCCACAAGCCCACCAGGTCAGTACACAAGTGTGTCAGAAAAATGTAAACCTCATGACCATGCAAAACATCTGTGAGTCACCCTGGCTCTTTTGTCCTCTTACCGTTTAGCTGGCTAAGGAGGGGTTGATTCTTCAGTCTTTATAATCTCTCTCTTATTTTACCCTTCTTCTTCTATTTTTTTCCATTCCTTTAGTCTGGCTTTCCCCATTGTTCATCTTATTTACTGCAGTAGCTTCCTAGCTCATCCTCTGGCTGTTCACATTGTTTCCTATCAATTTGTCTTTTATATTGCTACCAAGGATTTTTCTAAGAATTTGTCAGATAAGAGGAAAGGTTTTTAATCATTGGAAGGGAGGAGCTAGTGGAAAAGTACTGCAAGACATGGCAGGCGGTCTTCAATGTGATTAGGCCTCCTGTGTTTATTAGCTGTCTCTCATTATCAGTAACTAGTTATGCTCCTGCTCTACAACAGAGACTGAAAGATAGAGCTCTTTCATTATATTTGTGTTTCAAAATTATTGAGAAATTTCTCAAGGAATGCATTCATTCCAAAAGTGTTCAGAATTCTTCAGATTTTTTTTTTCCTCATTTTAAAGGTGGGATTATAAAAATGCCAAGAGACATGGAAATATTTACATCTCAAAGGAGCAAAGAAAGAATTTAAACTTGGAAATTTGCTGAAATAAATGGTCTAGGAAGTAAGTGGTCCTGTCTGTAGTCAGGACCTGTCTGAAGCTTAGCGGGAGGGAACAATGCTGTCATAGCCAGTGCACCACTGCATGGTCATCCTCTGTTGGAAGACACTTTAATGTCTCCCCATCATTCAGAGAATGAAATCTCAGCTTACTACTGTATAAAAAAATTAAGCTTCTGGCCTCATTCCACTTTACTGTGTACCTACCTAGCTTCCTGATTCTTGAACATTTTCTTTCCATGCCTTAGTTTCTTGTCATCCAAAGATCATCTAAAACGGACAATTTCCTTTGCCTCAAAAATTTTTGTTCCTCTTGTCAAACTTCCTATTTTTGTCAGTTAAGAGACATCACCTCGTGAAAGTCTGTCTGGTCCTGGGTACTGTATAACTCTTGATCCTAAGCACACTTAGTATTTGTCCATCAGGATTCCTGTTGCAAAGAGATCACTATTAGGATGTTTTATGTACTCTCCATTCCTCCCAAGTCTGAAACCTTTAACACAGCTGCTCCTCCTGCATTACAGTTGCTCTTGGAACCAGAAAGTCCTTAAAATGTTTGCCGAAGCAGTAAATTAAATACTTATAGACCTGAAAAGTAGTTTTGTCCAATATCATGTATACAAGTTTGCCAAATTAAAATAAAAACTGTGCCTTGTTATTCAAGATCATAAATGCAGTAAGCATCAAGAGGATTAAAAGCAAAGTGAACTGCATACTCCTTGAGTTACTTTGTCAAGAAGTAAACTATTGTAATAAAAAAATTCAGTGCAATTTGAAACCCACCTAGATTAGTGGGAACCACCTAGTTTCTAGAAAGTACATCTAAGAAAACTACATAGTTTCCTTTTATTTTGTGGGTAACATTTTTAATTAAGTATGCACATGATCTGGTTTAGTACAAGCCAGGAACTCCAAACTCGAGGGTTATCTTTAACTACAAGACTCAAGGGATATAAAATCTTTGACAGGCCTCAGGCACAGCAAGGTAAGGTATAAAGTTCTAGCCTGGGAATTGTGTTTCTTTTTGTATGCTAATGTGCTTATTAGGTACTTCTTGCTGGTTCAGTTGAGTAGTGAGAGTTAATGATGACAAGTTGTAAAATGTAACTGAGGTCCATGAGTGGAAGAACTGAATTAAAATATTGCCAACTGATTTTGTCTAATTGTTATCAGCCACCAAGCAAGAATCTTATTCCTCATAACTTGGCTCATTCCAAAATGAAAAAGTCCCACTTGCTTTCCATCATTCTGTCTTAGGGCTCCCTGTCCTTCCTTGAGTCCCAGCTCCCTCGTTGATTTCTGCTTTTAGTTCCTTATTTACATTATCTCCTTGACTTCTTTAACAGTTTTAAAGCTACCTGTCAGTATTATCTGCTATTAGCAGAGTATCTGCCTATAGCAAATTCGGAACATTTTTTTCCCTTTCACATGATTTTTATGGTCTTTTAAAACATTCATAGACCTTACTTTTTAGAGTAGTTTTAAGTTTACATATAAAATAAGTAGAAAGTGCAGAGAGTTCCATATACTTCTTCAACCAGCCCCATGCATTCAGAATTTCCTCTGTTAACATCTTTTGTGAATGTGGTACTTTTGTTATAACTGGTGAGTCAATATTAATACATTACATATTAACTAAAGTCCATAGTATGCCTTAGGATACTCTCGTATTTTACAGTGTATGTGTATATGCATGTGACATCCATCAAACATAGCTTCACAGCTCTGAAAGTATGCTGTGCTGTACCTTTTCGCATCCCTTTATCTCTCACCCATCCATGGCAACAATTTATCCCTGTATTGTTGCCATAGTTTTGCCTTTTCTAGAATTTTATGTAGTTGGAATCATAGCCTGTGGTATGTGCTTTTTTCAGACTGGCGTCTTTCATTTAGTAATATACATTTAAAATTCTAGCATATCTTTTTGTTGCTTGATAGCTCATTTATTTTTACTGTATTTTGCTGAAAATAAGACCTAACTGGAAAATGACCAGTCTTGAAAACTAGAGATTAAAAATACCAGTCCTCATCAGCCTATATTTGCCTTATGCTGTACTCTTCCATTGTACTTGTGTACCACTGTTTATTTATCCATTCATATACTAAAAGATAACTTAGTTGTACTCGTTTGGCAGTTATTTTAAAAAGATGTTATAAATATTCACATGCAGATTTTTGTGTAAGCATAATTGTCAGCTCAAAAGTCCCAAGGAGCATGAGGCTGGACTGCGTGGTGAAAGTGTATTCAGTTTTGGAAGACAGTGCCATGCTGCCTTCTAAAGCAGTTGTCCCGTTGTGTGTTCTGGTGAATGAGTACTCCGGCAGCTTCACTTCTTCCTCAGCACTTCATGCTGTTAGTTTTTGAGACGTTAGCCATTCATGCAGCTATGTGGTGGCATGTCATTGTTATTTCATTTTGCAATTCTGTAATGATAATATGAGGAAGACCTTTTATTATCTTTCTTTCCTTGGTATCTTTTTTCATCATATTATTATTCAGATCTTTTGTTTGTTTTTAAATTGACTCTCTTATTCTTGAGTTTCAAGGACTCTATTTATGCTGTGGATGCTAATTCTTTTTCCAATAAAGTGTATTGCAAACACTTTCTCCCAATCTGTCTTGTCTTTTTTTATTTTCCTAGTGGTGTCTTTTACAGAGCAGATGTTTTAATTTTAATAGAGTTTTATTGTTTTTTGTTTTCATAGATCATACTTTTGGTGTTGTACATAAATTGTCATCATCAAAGCCAGGTTATGTAGATTTTCTATGTTATTTTTAGGGGATTGTCATCACCCTGACCTCACCATTCATTTCTTAATACTACATATATGTTGTTTAAAAGACAGCATTCTTTTCTCTCTCTCTCTCTCTCTCTCTCTCTCTCTCTCTCTCTCTCTCTCTCTCTCTTGTTTTTGAGACAGTGTGTAGCTGTGCAATTTGTTTAGTTCTGGCTGGCTTCGAACTCACTATGTAACCCAGGTTCACCACAAATTTGTGTTGATCCTCCTACCTCAGCCTCCTGAGTGCTGGAATTACAAGCATGTGCCACCATGCCCAACTAACATTCATTTCTTAATACTCCACACAGGTTGTTAAAAAGATGACAAGCATGTGACACACACTCTCAGTAATTCTACAATTGATCCTTAAGGAAATGCCAAGTTTTAAAACATGTATATCTGCATAGTGCTAATACAAAATACATTGACTTGAAGATTATTATCTATATTTTTGATGCTTTATGTATTATTCAGTGTCTTTTCCTATCTTGTCTTTTATCTGTGATTATATTTATTATACCTTCAGAAAGTGATAACCCTTTTTTAAACCTTGACAAGTCTCTGCAAATCTCATATTTTTATCTGTATATTTAGAATTTAAACCTAATCTTCGCAAATCCCTGCAGTTTCTGAGAAGCTTCTCTTTGAGGTATCACACCTTCTTTTAATGATCACATTGAAGATAGTTTTGTTTGTGCTCTGAATAAGTAAATGGCCCCATTTAGCTGCAGTTCTCGTCTAACAGGAATTGCACTTTAATAGCAAAAGTGTCAGATAATTAAATCCTTTCTTTTTTTTCTTTTGCTTTTTAGCATACTGAGCTCTCAGCCCTTTATTTCTACCAGTGATGCTGTGCTGAACACATCTTAGTACCTTGCTGAGAGTGAATTAACTGCGGGGAGTTTTCTCCCTTCTTATAAATCCCATTACCCCTTTCATGTGGACTTGGTGTCAGTGGCAGCTCTTTCTTGCTTGGGCTCCGAGGACCTTTGCTGCTGCCACAGAGCAGCTGGCTGTGATCCCCCTCATGTCCTTATAAGTTTGCTGGGTTCTCTCACTGACTTTAGGATTTGATCTTTTGAGGCTTTGGCACAATACTTGATCTTCTGTGAAAGTTCTTGCATATGGTCAGCCGAAATTGCTTTGAGGGTTTGTGAATAGCCGGTACGCAATGATACTAGAGTGAGTAGAGAAAAAGTATTGAATGTAATAAAGCTAAGATGAGTGATTATAGAATGGATTTGCTTTTAGTATTTGTTTTGCAGGCACTAGCTTATTCTTGACAATACTCCAGAGAGGTAGGTGCCATGATCTCTCTCATCATACCACGCTGCTCATTGAGCAAGCAAAATAACAGAAACGTGTACTTAAAATTTTTCATACTATGGCAATTTATGAAGGATAATTAAACATTACAATCTCTAGTACATAAATAACTATTGTAGGGATGCTACGAAATTGATAATGTGAAGTAGCAGACAGACTGGAAACTAATGTTTAGTAAATATTCTGTCAAAAAGAAAAACACCCTTTACTATCTTGTTCATCTGTCAGAATAAACATCACATTTCAAACTGCAATGTTGGACTTATTTTTTATTTAGTTTATGTCAATTGTCAATCAACTCTTCAGTTCAATATTAGAAATTCTAATCTAGGTATTTTATTAGCAAAAGAAGTCATGTGGTTTTCCATCACAATTTTGATTGAAGTCTGTTGTACTCTCGTCCTGTCCACCATCCACTAAATGATTAATATCTGCTCACAACTTATAGGTGCATTTCTTTATTAAGTGGGGAACATTTACTTCAGTTCTCTGATTCCTAAATTGCAGCAAATGTACATAGCAAGTCAAGCTGCAGTTCAAAAAGCTTAATTCATGGTCTGTGAGGGCCTCAGATACTAGCCTTTTGGGAAGGTGGCGGGTGGGGAGCCTTTGAAATCAGCCCCTTTCCTGCCTTGTCTGTTGATGAAAATATGTCTAATTTACTTATAGTTCAGTGTCCCATGTCCTGTCCTCTGTCTTGGTTAGGAATGATGGAGCTTGGCCCTGTTTCCCGCTTGTTAACAGCATTCTTCTGTGACCCTATCCTCTCCCTGTCCAGGGTGTCCCCTGCTTTTGCTGCATTCTTCTGAGTTCAGTGTCAATAGCTATCAAGACTTTCTCCTTCTGTGTGGGCCAAGTGGGTGGGCAATGGGCACAGTTACGGATAGGGGTTTTGCATTAGAAAAACCTAGGATGGAGACCTAGTTGTTCTATTTACTAGTTGCAATATTCAATGTATGTCCCGTAAATTTTCTGAGACTCAGTTTCCTCATTTTAAAAACAGAAGTAGTGACATCTGCCTCTTAGGATATGGCAGAGGTTAAATAACAATAAAGCTAGCGCACTGATGTAAGCAAGTTTGTTCTTTTGCTTCCCTCCTTGCTCTCTTCTGCTTTTTCCCATTGCACTGCTTCATCCTCCCTCCTTTTCCTGTTTCTCCTGTTCAGCTGGCTTCCCTTCCTTCTTCATAGGTTACAATCATTACCGTTATTTTCCTGTTTATCCAGAGTTATTCCACCCATGCCTGAGTTCATGCGAATCACATTACAACGTCATGTTACACAGACTCAAGAGTATATATCTTCACAGTAGCAGGGATCAGATCATGTTACAGGTATACATACAAAGGAAGTCTGTTCTGGCTTGACTGGCTCTTCCATAGATACAGTATGATTTCTACATATAAGGAAATAAATTACTTATCTGCTTGGCTGCCTCTTTTTGTGGTACTTCACTGAACACCAGGTCTAGGCTCAGAGCAGACATGCTTCTAGGTCTGACCAATGTGTAGACTCACAAAGTTTGCATGAGCATTAACTCAGGTCCTCAGCCACTATAGATTTTTATTACAGTTTAGGCTAACTTGTACTAGTTCAGAATATGATTCAGAGATCCCTGATAGGGGCAGTTTACCTTAAAGGTAACCAGCCAGGGTCTTTTGTCTTTCTCTATTCAAATAACTGAATCAATTGAGGAAATTATTTGACTTTCTTTTACATCATACTTCTTGATCTGTAGAAAATACTTTTTATATTTTCTTTAAACTATAGACATCTTGTGTGACTACCTTTAAAAACTTGGGTTTTTGATGTTTAAAGCAATTTGATCCCCCTTATAGGGTACCTAAATTTGATCTCTTCCTTAATTTTGCTTAGCTTTTTGGTAATGTATATATTTTGTAAATCATATTTTGACGTATTTTCTTTTAGTATACTTTAGAAATTTTTTCCAAAGGAAAAACTATACTTGTTGTTTGGCCGTTTGGAAAGTTTTCAATTTGCTGTAGATGACTAGTGTTAATTTACGCATTATTTGGCATAAATTTGCATAATGATTCAAGCATACATTCTAGGATAGAAGACACAATTAGTGTGACCTGTTGGCGTTTTATTTCAAACATAAAACCCGGAGTATGCACGTGTAAAATGTATAATGAATTTCTCAACCATTAATATAATCACATTCTAGATTATAAGACATTTAAATAAACAGAAATAAAAGAAATGGATAAGAGAGATCAGGGTGAAGCCTTAGAGAAAAGGCAAGGCAGAACTTGGGTGTGGGCTGGAAATAAGTAATTGGTAGTATAATTTCTTCAGGACAGAAGATCATCAGTTAGTGCTATAATTTTTCTCCTATTTCTACACCTGAATTTGTTAAATCTTCATCATCTTTTTGAGTGTTCACTTTCTAGTATTCAGATGATCATTTTTTCTCCAAGTCTTAGAATATATTATATGAATCAGAGTTCACTGGAGAATCAGAACCATTAGAATATGCAGATAGGGGCTGGAGATTTAGTTCAGTGGCATAAGCGCCTGCCTGGCAAGTGCTAGCTCATGAGTTTGATCCCGGCACCAAAAAAAGGATTAAAAAAAAAAAAAGAATATGCAGATAGTAGAGGAGATGTGGTGTGAGGATGGGATCCTATTTTATGGAGCCCAGTTCCCATAGTACCTTATCTGCAAGCTGAGAAACTTGCAGTGTCAACCAGGCCAAGTTAAAGACCTGCAAACTATCTTGCTGATGGTGGGTTTTCTGGTTCAAGGCTGAGGGCCTGAGAAGAGGGTGAGGTGTAGGGGTTGTCACTGATTTAAGTTCTGGAGTCCATAGACCAGAAAAGTAAGAGCTGTGATACCTGACATCTCAACAAGGTGGATGTCCCTGCTGAAGGAAAGAAAATCCACACTTCATTGTCTTTGGTCCACACTTCACTGTCTTTCTATAGATTGGATACTGCCCACCCACACTGAAAATGGCGGATCATGTTTAGGTAGCTCACTGATCATGTGCTTGTTTCTTCCAGAAACACCTTCACAGCCAGAAATAATCCTCTGCCACCTATCTGGGCATCCTTTAGCTCAGTCATGTTAACATGTATAATTAACCAACACAATGTATGTATAAAATACATACATTTAAAGATTAATAGTAAAATAGACATTCATATACCTGCCACTTAGAATATGATAGGACAAATGCCTCTCTTCAGCTCTATTCTACTAAGGTAACCACTATACTACTTCAGGTGTTTGCTATTTGGTTGATAGTTACATATTTACTACTAGCATATGCATCTCTAAGCCAGAGACTGTGTAGTGTGGAAAAACTGAGTTGCAAACCTCTCTATGTAAAGTAAAAAATACTATGCATTCATTTTTGATGAAGGCTCAAAGGTAAGCAAAAATGAATTTCTGATCACTGTCTGGCTTCAATTTGGAATCTCTGTTGGAAGCTCACAAAGATTTTCCTCTATTCTGTAACCTATGTCTTCACTCTTAATAGTTACTTTTGCTATGCAAAACCTTTTTATTGTGACTTAGTCTCATTTGTTAATTCTTGTTGTTCTGTCTTTTGCTACTAGAGTTCTTCTTTTCCTTCCCCTCTACTTTCTTGTCCTTTTTTTCCCTTTCTTTTTCTCTTCCTCTACTTCTCTTTCTTCTTTTTCTTCAGATTTTGTGCCTTTAATTCTGGTTGTTGGCCACCAGGTAGCATCAGTACTTTAAAGAGCTCATGAATATGGAATTGTTGCAAACTGACAGAAGATTAAGGCCCATGCATTTAGCAAGGAAAGGGGTAGTGTCCAGAATCTTGAATGTTTAATTTATCTCTGAGATCTGCCTCCTCATGTTGTCTGTTGAAAGTGCAGGCATATATTCTCAGCTGGATGTGAGCAGTCTTGCGGTTCAGTCAGCCCTTGTCAGTATGATATTACATTTCATAGCAGGGTCGCAGAGCCAAAATGAGATATAGGCCAGACTGTGAGGGACAGCAGAGACCATGCCAGAGAAATTTGTGACTATTACAAACAAGAGACTGAAATCATAAGGCAGGTGTAGGGAGAGGGTACTTGTTCCAGTGTATGGAAACTTCCCCAAGTCTTGGGATTTTTGTAACATTTATTTTTTAACCATGAGAAACACATTTATGCCAACCTAGAAAAATCAAATATGTTATTTTAGATTTTTCTTTTTTCCTTCACCCTTAGCCATTCCTCTGGGTATTTTAGTTGTCCGTGGAGACTGTGATTTGGAGACTTGCCGTATGTACATAGACCGCCTACAGGAGGTGAGTTTACTTAGACAATTATTTATTTTTTTCAGCTTTCCATTTATATGAACAATTACCAGCCATATGTGTATCTCAGGAATCATACAGTTGGGGGTGGGATAGAGCAGTGGCGGCCTTGTCCTTAGAACATATGCTGCATATCTCCCCCACCTTCCCCCTTGTTGTTCCCTCCTCTGGTGGTTGAAATGGCAAAGGATTGGTTGGGTTAATGATGGGGCACCCTGCTGTAGTGTATTCCATCACTACAACTCAGAGCCTGTCTTCTTGCCAGACTGCATACCTGCATTTTATGAGCTATCCAGAGTTTCAGATAGCACTAATAAATAATGAAAGAAAATAGACATCTGAGGTTACTTTAATGTTTTGTATCTGGCACACATGTTGGAGATGTCTATTGGAGACAGCTAAATTTCTTAAAAAATGAAACTTCTATAGGACAGAAATCTTTATATTCATGGAAATTTGTCAGAACACAAAAGAATAACCTCTCTATTATTTTTTTTCCTGATTTAATCTGGTCTTACCATATGGAAAACAAAAAGGGAGAGATCCTATATATTATATCTCCATGAGTCTGAAGTGCACCAGCAAAGCCAGGAGCCCATAATTTGTCATTATGATCATCATTGATTGTTTCTGAAATGTTCTGATGGAGAGAACTTACTGTCATCATTCCACAAATGGCAAAACCATAAATAGACACTTCTTTGTTATTGTTCTTGATGGATGATATTCATGAGAGTCACCTTTCTCAGATGAGGCTGAAACATTTTTATCTTCAGACAGTTGGGTGATTCTGCTGGATACCCCTAAACAAGGAGCTTTGCCCCACTATACGTAAATAGTATAATAAAGTTTATATGTAGTTTTCAAAATGCCTCCAAGTTGCGGTCACTTAGTTTTAGATCTTATTTCTCTTGGTGGAAATAAATTTTAATAGGAATATAGTAGTATAAAAATTATAAATTTTCTCTATTAGTGCTAAGGGTAAAAGTGGAATTATGAATGCAGTAATTTAGAGAGAGATGATAAATATTAAATATTGACATGAGTAAGAGCAGAAGAATTGGCAGATTTTATGTTGCTGTCTCAGTTCACTATTTTGACCAAGTGTGACTTCTTAAACCAGTTAAAATTTGTGAAATTTTTAGCCTGTGATTCATGTCCAAATTTATATTCCTAGAATCTGTGGCATCTCAATTTTCAAAATAATGTTTATGTGTTATTATGGAATGTCAGTCAGTGAAATCTGCAATAAAAAACTGACTCATAATTGGTACCAAACCTTACTTTTCTTTTTATAAAATTTAACTCTCAAAGAACTTTGTCAAAAAGACTTCACAGTAGTAAAATACGTGATTAATGAATTGACAGTAGTCAGCTACAGATAGAATTCTCCAAAAAAGAAAAAGAAAAATTAAAAGAAAAAGGAAAAGTAAACTCAACACATAAAGAGGAAGAGTTTTAAGACCACCTTGGGCACAGACACTAAAATGATGACACCCTGTGGGAGGCAGGCATGGAGACAAAAGTACACAGAACTGTTGACATCTGTAAATAGAAGCACTACGGCTCATTAGCAAGGAAGCCCGGGGACATGGCAGTGGTGACAACTCCAGTTATGAAACTTTATAAAAGAAATCAGGTTTCAGAATCTACCAGTAAGTCCTTACTCATTTCGATTCCGTTAATTTGCGAGTTGTGATAATGTTTTGGAGTGGGTCAGTGATTTTCTGTTTGAGGGTTATGAAAATCCAGGTTTGCCAAGAAAACTTGTGTAAACACAATTACATGGCAAATAAAGAAACACTCCCCACATTTTGAAAGGGACTTCAGAAGACTTCTTTATAAATAAAAAAACAAAAAAGGATGCAAATTATGTATAATCTCCATTTATTATAACAAAATTGTCTGCTCTTTGCCTTTGGTCTCCTCTACCCTTGAAGTTATAATACCTTACTTACCTCTAGTCTTTTCTCAGTTCAGCTTGATGTGTTTTTATTTTTTATGTCATTACCTTCTTTATTCAATCTTGATAAATTTGGATGGGTTAGATACTTTGGAGTTGAGCATAGTAACACTAAATTGGAAGTTCTGTTGATTAAGTTGTTGGGCAGCCTGTTCAAACTAATTTTAAGGTTTGGATTTTTTTTTCATTTTCTTACTAGGACTTGCAGTCAGTTTCTTCTGGTGCCCAGAGAGTTCATTACCAGGTAACATACAATTGACTCTCCTTTCTTATCTTCCAGGCAAGAGAAGTCCATCTTTCCACTTACGTCTCTTTTTGATTTAGACTCTATATCTTCTCTAGGAAAGGGTTTACTCTAAGAACTTAGTAAAGTTGTGAAGTTTCTGGTGTTTGTTGCTGAAAACACTTCATTGATAATGGTTTTCAAATTACCTGAAAATAAGAACTATTCTGATTCTTTTGCATTTTCCTCATTTTGGGCCATCTTAATCTAACACAGATTTGAACTACTACGACAGATTTTCCCTCATATCATATAGAAAAGCATTATATATTGAAGTTCTCCCACAAATACCAAAATACTCAAGCTACCTAGGCAGAGAAAAGGTCTCTAGGGTCTCATAGAAAAAGCCCAGATCAGGTGTGCATTTTATGTGTCATTTGATCATGGTTCATCCCATTTTTCTGCTTGTCTTTTTCCTTTTTTTTTTTTCTTTTCCTTTTTTCTCTCAATTTTACCTCTGGACTGGATGTTTTCATGGTCCAAGATGTCTTCCATTCTTATCCAGGGAGGACAATTCTCTGCTTTACATGGTCAGCAAATGTTCTAAAATGCAATCAGATTGGCCCATACTAGTCTTTTAGGTCAAAGCTAATCAACCTAGTGTGCCTCTCTGTTTTATCTAACCCACATTAAGCCTTCCAGAGAATGCATTTGTCCTTTGCTCAAGCTGACTTTGAAATAGTTTCTCCCCAGCTGACCCATCCCTCCTGTGCTGAACAGACCTCTTCAGCCAGCATATTATGCTTTAGATTCCTCAGGCACAGTCCAGACACAGTGCACAGTGCTGCCGCAAAGAGCAGGGTACCACTTTTAGGCTCTCATATGCAAGTCCTTTTCTCTGAGAGGCCCCTAATTCCTTACCTTTTGGCAAGGGTGTGGAAAAGTCACATGGCAACAAGTTCTCCAAAAAAATCTTTCTCAGTCATTTTATACCTTCATATGGGGGAGCAACTTAAATACAGTCATGGGTCACTTAACAAAAAGGGTGTATCTTGAAATAGGGATCATTAGGCAATTTAGTTGTCATGTGAACATCAGGGGTATCCATTGTTGACTATCACTATGCAGCATGTGACACTATATCATTAAACTTTTAAGTCTTGATTTAGCTTCTCACTTTGGTTTTTGGTGTCTGTTTTTCAATATGTGAAATTTCCAGTTTAGCGTTCTTTTTCATAAACAATAACAACAGCAATAATTTGAAGAAGGCCCAGTTCTTTGTAACTGTCCAGGTAGCTTTGTCTTCCACCAATAGGCACCCTCTATCCTCATCTGGAGAAGCTCATTTATATGGAGGCTGAATGACAGGAATGGTCTTGGTGTTCTTTTAGCATGTTCCACAATTATAGAACCCTTTTTTCATTTGTATTGAAAGGAAGAAAGATCATTTAGGGTGATTTTCATTTTGCTTTTTAAAAAAAGACTTCTTCTGAAGTGTTTTCTTCATCAACCATTAAAAGTTTCCCTTTTAATGGGAAACTTACACCTTATTTGGATAGAACACACCGTTCTTCACACTGTTCAGTATATTTACCTGGAGTCACTGTGCAGGCATAATCACTTTTTTAAAGGTAGTGCTTTTAAAGGTTGTAACTGCTGTCTAACAGGTGGCACTGCCAGTTATAGCATTTTGTGGGGCTGTTTTTTTTTTAAGTTTTGTACTTTTTTCTCATGTACATTTTGAACATTTGAATCTTTACCACAGTATTTTAAGAATTCATGCTAGATTCTTTTATGATGTTCATATATTTATTTATTTTCTACTATAATGTTGCTTTGGTGTTTGGATTTTAATCATGCTTTTATTCTGTTTTTAATGCCATCTTTAAAGACATCCACAGAGATTGGGAGATGAATGACACTATAGAATATGATATAGACATTTGTTTCATTTTTTGTTTGGTAATATAAAGATGCAGAAGAATTAATGATATTTTTCTGACTATCAATGTCTTACTTCAGTTTTTTCTTGTGATTGAGTCAAACCCTGGTGTCACAACTACTGTGTCATAAATGTCACATTTGTGCACTAATCATAAAGGATGACCAAGATAGCGATCAAGAATGAGTTTCAAAAATATCACACCCTCCACACTCCTCCTTATGACAGTAAAAGGAGGAAGTGGAGCTGTTGAAAGCAGGACATTGCCATATTAAGAAATATCAAAAGAGCAGGAAACCCAGGCTCTGCTCCTTAGACAAGAAGCTTAACCGGGAGAGAGACTGTGTTAGGGACAGGGTGCAGGGACTGTCCGAGTGCAGGGACATGGTACTGAGGAACTTTCTGAGCACAACAAAGGAGAGATGGTGGAGGCAAGGAGTTGGGGGAGGTAGGCTTTCACATTTGACTGAGTTCATAAGGAGGAATGAGCCAGAGAGATGGTGAAGAAAGACTTCTGTACTCTACCACATTGATTTTGATACACCTATTAGATCCAAGGAGCTGGTGAACTGGAAGTTGAATACATGAATATTTCAGCTCAGGAAAAATCCAGGCCTGGATAGATAGTGAGAGTCATCAGCAAATGAGTGATGCGTAGAAGGAAGGCCCTAGAGGAGAGGGCTGCGAAGGAGCAGTGTAGATGAAGAGGCGGACCAGTGTCATTGTACCTATGCATACTCAGTAGTATGGTGAGCGCAGGTTCAGCAAAACATTAGTCAAGACTCAGAGAAACCAAGACAAAGAATAAGAAAGATGGAGACCAAGGAAAAGGTGGCATCTTGACAGCAAGAGTAAAATACCTGATTAAAAAAAAGGATTGATAGTCGCACCAAATGCCATGGAGAAGTCTAGCTGGTGAGAATGTTTTCTAGATTTTTTTCCTAAAGATGCAAATACAAACACATGGTAAAAAAAATGTATGATGCCCTTAATTTTTGAGTGAAGAGTGGCTAAACCAACTGGCAAGAAACTTAACTCCGTATCTTTTTTTGCTTAACATAGAATCTGTTAGTGCCAGAATCTGACTGTCTTAGTGTAGGTTAGAGATGATGTGGAAGAAATAGCTTTAAGAAATAAGGACAAAAATGCCTTCTGTATCTTTTAAGGAATTTATATATGCGATATTAAAAATTCTTAGAGAATTAACTGTAAAAAGCATGAGTAACTACCAGAAGTTTAAAAACCTGAGAAATTCTTGTCAGCTCAGTGATCTGCATGTGGGATTTTACTGAACTATTTTCTAAAATGAGGTAAAACTCAAGAGAAAAACAGCATTCATATAGCTAAGCATAAGCCCAAGACACCTTATTAGTGGGCCACATGGTAGTTATTTGCAGGTTACACATTTCCTTGCTTTAGTTTCTGTCTTTTCCAAATTCAGAGTGAACTGCTAGCAAAGCACTGAGGCTCAAAGATGACATCTGGAATTAGCCTAATAATGCATAATAAGTTTTACAGGAATGTGTGGGGTATTTATAGGTAGCTGACAGTTTCTGCCTACACCATTTCTTGAGGTCAAAATAGAAAGATCCTTCCATCTTGATGCCATCTATCTAATCTGCAACTGATATGATATCAAGAAAAATATATTTTGTAAAGATTTAGGGCATTCTTGAGATTAAAAAAATAGAATTCATAAAAGCACTGATTGTACCTATTTGATAAAAGTTTCCTGAGACATCTACTATAAGAAAATTCTTTCTCTGTTCCCTCCCTAGAAATCATCTGTTCTTAACCTCGAGACACACATTACTTAGGGAATAGAGACAGATTCAGCCATTGCAGTGGTTTTGCTCCATTTAGGGAACATTTGGCAATCTGGAAGCACTAGACCCTAGACAAGAGGCCAGTGAAATTACATGTGTGCCATAGATTTGTCACCACTCCCCTAGATGTAGGAAACAGAAGAAGCGGCAGCCGGAAGAGGAAGAACAGTGAAGGAAAACAGAAGGGAGCATCTGTGATTTGGATAGGGTAGAAGAAGCAGAGAGCTGGAGCAGTTAGTGTTACTTTTTTGTAGACACCTTCAGTTTCCCTTTTGCTCATGTTTTCTTGTTGCTGGCACATACTGCCTGGCACCATAACTTAGAGTAAGAATGGTTTATTTGGGGTTGCAGTTTCAGAAGTTTCAGTGCACGGTTAGCAGTCTCAAATGCAGAAACAGCGTAGTATAAAGGCTTGCGGTGGGGGAAGGCGGCCACATGATGGCAGGCAGGGAGCAGAGAGGAAAGAGAGAGGCCAGGGAGGAAAAGAGACCCTTCCTGGCCACACCCCTAGGGACCCTTCTACAACCAGGCCCCACCTCCTAACAATACATTTAACAGTGCACTCACCCCTGGACCGTACACTGATAAGTACAGCACCCCATGATCCATTCATCCCCCACAAGCCCCGCCTCTACCCACACAGGATTCTAGGAGATATTCTGGATGAGAGAGTGAGTACACTATGTTGTATTCCACTGACACTGTGTAGTTCTAGGCGAACAATGTTTTCCTACAAATACTGGATTTGCTGTCTTCCTTATTTATTTCTCTCCTCTCTCTGAAATTTCTTCCTTCCATTTGCTTATTGGATTATAGAAGAGTCCCTCAATGGATAAGGTAAAACAAGTCCAAAGGAGTCTTCTTGGAAATTATTTCACCTTAAAGAAAAGCAAGGACCCTCTAGGAGTTTGGGTAATATTTTTCTTTTGGATTGAAGCTAGCAAAAGTGGATCAAATAAGCAGAAAGGGAGAATTTCCCAGGGCCAGGTCTTTCAGGAGTTTCAGGTAAAGGCAGTACTATATGATTAATGTGAACAATGTGGGTGAACACACACAGGTACACACAGACAGTTGCTAATGGAGGACTTTCTCAAAGAAAGGAACTCTTAAAATGTCAAAATGACCCCCATTTCTACCTTTCACCGCATCGCTGTTTCTCTGTCTTTAGAGCTGACTCTCAGAGTGGCTGTCTCATATCTGTCTCTTGCTACTGCAGAGTTGTGCAGAGTAACATAGGTGTGAAGTGCAAGGGGTTTAGATATAGAGAACCAACAGTAATGGTATTGTTATTTGGGGCTATGGTTGGGTAGAGACACATAAGCACATATTTGTAAGTAATTTGGTGACAGAAAAAAGTGAATGGATATATTCATAGGCATCAGATATGGGAACAAACAGATGAAAAATTTGAATAACTGAGAGAGGGATTTAAAAGTAAGATAAGTGGATGTTATTAAATTGCGCAGAGATGCCCAGCCCAAAGTCTTTTTATTCCCTTTGCTTATGTCATTTCCAACTTTTATGAAAGAAGAAGTTCACATTAAAGGCATAGTTAAATGGAAGGTTAATATTGCTTAATTGAATAACCTACTGCTATTGTGGCTTCATCAAATTTATATGTGCATCAGCCATGAGTAATTGAATATAAATTAAAGGCAAGTACACTGTGTGCATGCCAAATAGTGGTTAAACATGATTCCCTTATTTATAATTGTATTTATAATTCATGCCTGTAGCTTTCAGAAAAAATATGTATCCCATATGTATGAGAAATATACATATGTATGATCTATAACATATATAAGAACTATCAGGTTTGCATATATATATTATATATACATACAGTACATATGTATTAATTATATCAGATTTGCTTTTGTATATGCGGTCGTATTTTTAATGTGAGAAAGAGATTTTCCATAAGGATATATCAGATGAGAAAATTGACAGTCAAGGAGTTTTGAAATGACAATGTTTATTAATATGATAAAGAATACGTAGTTGTAGAAGGTTACTATATTTAGAAGAGGAGCATGGTAGATGTAAGGTTCTGTCATTTGACCTACATTATAGAGCAATGTCAGTTGCAGTCGTATAAATTACACCATTTACATGAAGGAAAAGAACAGATCAAAGATGAATAAGTCAAGTATCTTTCCTCTTTGATGAATCTTTGATATGATTAGACAATTTGGGAGGATTGAGGGACTGGAGGCCGTAAATTACTGACAGCTATAGATGTGACGGTAGTGGCCCAGTTCAGGTAATTATGTGAGCATCTTCATATGTTGCTGCTTCCACACAGTCACATTCGTTGAGTATCTACAGCCAGTTGCTTTTAAAAGATGCATATTTTTAAGCTTGTAATTTTGGCTCTGTCAGAAAATAGGTCATTGTACATTTATTGTGCAGAATTCACAAATTCTGCATATTGTTGACCTTTCATTTGTGTTCTTGTTTAGTAATGAAAACACTGCAGGATTCAACCTAGAGCTTCTGTGAGTTAAATCTGCCCTGGGAGGTGATGTTCATCACCTGGGAAGGGCAGATTTAACTCACAGAAGCTCTAGGAATGGTTGTCGTGTTTTTGTTTCTCTGGCTTCGTTTTTGTCATTCAAGTCTCATTTATGACACGTATTGCAGACCTATCAGTCTCCTGAGGAAGTCTTTATATCCAGGATTTAATTCCAGGGCTGGATACTCTTCCTGTCAATGAGGTCACAGTGAGATTTACTTGATGGATATGCATCACCCACAGTGGACTGGTTGTGGAATTTAAGACAAAAATTTCAGAAACTCAGTATTACCTCTCTACTAATATCATCCACCCATTTACATGCCGTGTTCTATCTCTATGTCTCTCTCTCTTTAATAAAAGTGTGTAGCTAGAAAAGATGCAGAAATTACTTGTACTGTGTGTAGAGCCTAGGCCTCTTAACGTGGCCATCATTAGTTGACATCATCCAACATGAAAAACTTAGGGATCATGGCTTTCAATTGTCAATATCTTCATGAAAATCTACTTCTCTTATTCCTGCCCCATTTCAAGTCATTCAAGATGACAGTACTTTTATGAAATGCATTCTTTCATACCTTTGTACACACGCATGCATGCATGCACACACGTACAAACACAAATACACATATAGAGTTTGAACTGTGTGACAAGAAATAGTAAGATTAGTTTGACAGCTAATGAAAAATGAAACCTAGAATTTCATTGAATGCTAGCTTGGAAGAAAAGTATTCACAGCCAGTAATATCTATTTAGCTTTTGCTTTCTTCTTGGTTTTGCTTGAGTTGAGCCTAGAAAATTCTCAAAACTCAAACTTGACAAGTCCCACCCATTTTTCAAAACCCCAGATAGCTCTAAATCCTGTAGAAACTATAAAATCTGATATGTAAGATCATGAACTCCTATAGTAAAAGATGTCTGTATGCTCAATTGCTTCATAGCTGGAGACTTTCAAGTACTTTACTTAAACTTTCAAAAACAGCAGTTGTTCACAAATTGCACCTGTTCCTTTGTGGCTGGCTTCTAGCTACAGAAAAAGTTCAGGAGAATCATGGTACAGATGGTAAAAGAAGCACTTAAGAGCTAGATTATGCAGCCTTCTTAATAACAAAGTGAAGATCCTATGCATAACCATAGATTATGGTTTAAAAGCAACCTTTTCAATGAGTTTGCACCCAGTATCTCTAAATGAACTCTAGACTGGGGACTAGCTCAGTGGTAGCCTGGCCTGGGCTGAATCCCCAGCATCAGTACATACATATGTATGTACATACATGCATCTGTGCATGCATACATACTGTTACAGTGACCAGGGAACCCTGAAAGCAGATGAGGTAATTTTGTGAGGCTTAAATGTTCAAATTATGAATTCTGATAGTAACATGCACTGCTGAAGAAAATTTCCTCAGCAGTGAAGTATTTGTTAGGTGAAATAATGTAAGAAAACCAATAGACTAAATTTTATGTGATGTATAACCACACAGGATCCAGACGTAAATCTGGGTTGATGCAGCATCCTCAGAGAAAAAAATGGGCACACTGTGAAACAAGGGACAGGGAGAAATTTTACGCCAGTCCCTGTAATTATTCAACAGCTTTTCTAGGTTATTGTTTCATATCTTTCAATGCCAAACAATAGCTCTGAATCGCAGCAGAAGCTGTAGGTCGAGGATAAGAGAAGGAAGAAGTGAAGAAGATCAAGTCAACAGCTGTGGTTCTACTTGGCATTGTGGCTGTTGACCTCTGCATAACTGGCCTGGAGGGTTCAGTATGGTGCCCGTTGACCCATGGACGTGATCCATTTGTAATCTGTTGCCCCAGATCAAAGGTCATACTCTCAGATGTCACTGGGAGAAGGCTTTCTTGGATGTGAACTGGATCTTCCCCGTGCTTTGCCAACAGTTAATGTCTTCAGTTCTCTTCTATTTTCATTACCAGACTCTGGTTCTATGGCAACTGACTCAAAATCCTTTCCCCAAAATTGGTAACCTCTAACAATTGCCAGGAAATAAAAGAATGCCATAATTAAAACAGGCATTCCTTGGGAAAAGGAGAAAGAATTTAGTACATCAGGCATCCGGTGACTCCAAAACTGGGTCCAGAAAGGACAGGGTAGAATAGTGAGCTGGTTCACAGTTCCGGGACCACCCGCTGAAGATATGTGCCACACTTTGTTCTTTGCAATCTTTACACCACATGCTATAAGTTTCATGGGCTTTAATAAGTATACATTGAAAAAATGGATCACAGTTACAACATAGGACTCAAGAGTGTATAGTTTTGTCTAATTTATAACCAACAGATAGATCAGTTTGTGAAAAGATAATTTTGTTGAAACTAAACAAGTACCAAGTAAGCACAATTATTGTTGAATGGGGATGAAAGAGGACAGAAAAATAAGCTATTCTGAAAAACATTGCTGTTGGTGTTAGACGATATTCAGCCTTGAAGACAATACCCTGCACTGTTGACAATTACATATTTTTGACAATATGAAAAGAACCACTGGCTTGCTGATTAAGACAATCCCTGCAGGCACCAAACTGAAAAATGTCATGATTTCAGTCTTTGTGTAATGTCATTCTTTTTTTGTGTCCACTCATACAAATGTGGTCTTTTTTTCCCCTGCTTTTCTCTGAAACCCAGAATCTGAGTCCAAATATGGTTGTGGATAAACTGCTGTGCCGAGTGCAACATCTAAACTAGGATTTGGTCTGGAATGGGGCCTGTGTCCCAAGAGCTGCTCATGTGACTAAGATTCATTGTCTTAGGTAACATAATTTCCTCTCAGTTACCCCATCAATACTTATCTAGAATATCTATAACTGCAAGTAAGAGCCAGTGAAGTGAGCGTTTTACATGCCGTTTCCTTTGTCCCTCCAAAGAACCCTTCACAGTAGATACTGTTACAGGCATTCTACAAATGATCCTTCAAAGCACAGATTAGATAAGAAATGTCCCTAACTACTCACAGCTAGTGCTGATGAAATGGGATGAGACTTACATGACCATCCAAGCTGGTTCTCTTAGAGAGTATATTTCATTGCTTCTGGCCTCATTCCTTAACTGAGGCTGGATCACATAAAATTTCCTCCTTCTTCACAAGTCTGTCTTCCTTAGGCTATTTCAACACCCCTAAAATGAGAATATTTTTTGTCATCTTAGTTCTTTATGATGATACTGATCTCATCCTACAAAAATTTTAGTTTTCCAAAGTAGACTTCTTCACTTTAAGTAAGTTTTGTTCATTTTTTCACCTCAAATGAAGTCCAGTAACCCTGACAGTGACCTTTTCAGTCACCAGCAGGTTCTTCACCTCTTACTTCTTGCTCTGGCTTTCCTCTTCTCGCTCAGGTCTTTTAAACATAATCCTGGCGCACCGGTATGCAGAGTAGCTGGATTTCCTGATTGTTCTGTTTTATCATATAGATTGATATATTTCTTGGGTATGTTTTACATTTTGTGAGTCTCCTTACAGTGGACATCATTTTCACACTGATTTCATGAAAATCTCCAACTTTCATTGTCCCAATACAGGCAAGGTATTTTCATCTGTCTTGGTGGGTATAAATTAGATCCAAGGGAAAAATTTTATTGAGGCTTCAATGGTTTTATGTAGCTTTTTATATATGTAAAAATTTTGAATAGGCAGTTTAATTGCATCATGAATCTACCCAGACATTAATTACATTTTTCTTTGGAATTCAAATGAGTTTTTTGTTTGTTTGTTTTGTTTTGTTGGTACTGGGGATCGAACTCCTGACCTGGCAGGCACTTGTACTGCTGAGCTAAACCCCCGGCCCTAAAATGAGTTTTAACATAAGATCTCATTATGTTAATATCTCTCCTCCTAGGAGCTCGTTTTTTTTTGGGGGGGGGGGTTAACAAACAGGATAGAAAGAGCTCCAACAAAGGGGGAAAAGGATGCAAGTCTGTTTCAGGGTAGCATTTCAGACCAGTTATGTGTCTGCTTATGTTTCTCTGACATCCTCCAAAATTGAAATTTAATCAGTTACGTGTCTGCTTACGTTTCTCTGACATCCTCCAAAATTGAAATTTAATCTTCAGTTGACCAGAAAGAAATCAAATTTATTTTAAGTAAAATTGACTTTTTAATCAGATCTTGGTACTTTTAATTAATGATGTGCTGTATGATTGCAAGGGGTAAGACCATCTAGTTCTCAACAAAAAGAGCTCCTCTGTTGTCTGTTAAAGAAAATGAGCACAAGTATAGCATAAGTATCTGCAAACAAATGTTTGGAAGGGATCTAGATGAAAAAGAGCAAAAGTTTATTTGACGCAACCTGTCCCATTTCCAAGAGAGCATCTGTCTGGTACTGCAATGACCAGCTGCTGTGAAACAATGATTTCTATTCTTGTGGGTCCTCAGTTACTGTTAAGGGTCCTCAGGTATTGTTAAAGCATTTTACTAATCTTAATTTTATTATTTTGTTGAATTTCTTTTGAACTAAACTTTAGATTATTTAAATTAGTGGCTTTTTACCCTTTTGTGCACTTTAGGTCACTTAGATAATCTACAGAAAGCAAGGTTCCAGGAAAATGCATGTATATATGGACAATTCTATTTAGCATAATATTTCAGGATTCAAGAATTATTAAACCTATTCAAAGACCCATTAAAGTATTTGGCAGGTCTATATTGCAACCAATGTGTTTTCATCAAGTGATACAATTCTCTTTAGACAAAATTTCTTGAAAGACATTGAGCTGTATTATATCAAATACTTTGTGTGTCAGTATATAAATACTGTATGGAATTTTGAGAAATTCTTTGATTCTTATGCCCCCTGATTTCATGGAGTTTCTCACTATATTTATTGCATTATCTTGTATCTTATGTTCAGTTGATCTTTTTTTTTTTTTTGAGGAATATTGAAAACTCTGCTTTCCAACCAATGTAAATGGCTAAAAGATCTCAATCCTGATTTTCAGATAATCAGATTAATACCATATGTGCCAAACAGCTATTAAACAGTGCTATAAAGGGGTGAGACACTAATCATCATTCATTGCTAAATAGGTGAATATCAAGAAACCACACTTAACAAAAACATTCAGAGCACACTTAAAAAGAATCTCTTTTCAGAGCATACACTATATTCATGATTAGGTCCTAATCCAAACTTTAGGTCAAAGGAAATTCAACAAAATTTAAAAATAATTAAGATTAGTAAAATGCATTAATAATACCTGAGGACCCACAAGAATAGGAATCATCATCTCAAAGCAGCTGGTCATTGTGGTACCAGACAGACGCTCTCTGGGCTTGTGACTTTTATCTTGGAAGTGAGGCAAGTTGAGTCACATTCTTAGGTTCAGTGCATGGACGTTTCCTATGGAAACCAAAAGGAACACTTGAATGGATAAGAAGAATTATATCTGGAATTGAAGTAAGTAAATGAACAAAGTAAGCCAAATAAATGAAGTCAAGCACATGCATAAAACTCACCAGACATACAACACCTGCACATAAAAAGATACAGGGTTGTACTAGTCATGCAGTGGAGGCTGTATATCAACTGTGTTTTTTTTGAAGTTAGACCAAATAGTGTCCAGTTTTCTTTAATTTGAATATCCTAAAGATAGCATTATATAGTCTTACTTTTTAAAAGTGATAAATCAAATGTTTGCATATAGTTTCAAATTTTTACCTACATAAATTAGGGTATATCTTCATAGTGTTTCTGATATTCAACATCAAAATTCAGAAAGTGTCCTTGGTGTTTAAGTTCCTTTACTATTTGAAAAGAAATCATGTTTCTTTTAATATCTTTAATAGCTTTCACAGTTGCCACTAAACATTCCAAGTCATTTTCATATTTGTTGGTCCATAATTATATTTCTCACTGAATTCGGAGATGTTAGTAGCTTTACACATTTTATAAAAATGCATTAAGAACCTTGAATTCTCCTAAAACAAGGTATCACGTGTGTCAAAACATAATTTTCAAAATGTTAAACAGAATTCCCACAAACATAGGCACATGTCAAGATTTCTTTTAGCTCCATGAACAGGTTAACACAGCCAGTTCAAAAGAGGAAAGCATCTACTTTCGTATCCACAGCTATCTCAGTTACATATCCAGGACTATAAATTTTGGCATCAGTCCTGAGTGAGACCAGTTTTTCCTCTATCAGTTATTTGATGTACAGAACCCATTTATATTAAACACTTGTCATACCCAAGAGTTTTAATAAGATGGATGCTTTTTGTCCTTACAATTTTAGATCCATGGTTCTTTAGCCATCAGAGTCATTTGAAGAGTTTGTTAAAACAGATTTCTGTGCTCCATCCCAGCATTTCTGTGGTGCTGAGGTTGGGCCTGGGAACCTGATGCCACAGTGCAAGCTGGGAGAACCACTGAGATGAGCATAGGCTTGAGGAGCTACTGAGCAGTAGTGTTGAGTAAGCTCTAGGGAAGTTAGTGCAAGCTCTTCTGGGCACCCTGATACTTTCTTTGCTATTCCTTTTGCTTCTCCAAGATCAACCACACTTGTGTTTCCAATGGTGAGTCTACATTACTGCCAGCATAGCTGGTCTCCAGGATTTTCCCTGAATCTCAACACCTCAAGTTCTGGATAAGTTCTCAGTGCCCTATCCCAGAGACTGGCCTCCCTCACTTACCCTGTTCCTGTCAGTTATTTCAATTGCACTAGGAGCCAGAACTAGAACCCTCTAGATCACTTGTCATAAACTTGAAAGCACTGTCCCCCTCCAGTTGTCACTAGTGAACCCAGTTAGTAGAAGGTTTCAATTTTATAAAGTTTGGAACCACACAGATATAATCCTTAAATTTTCAACCTGCCATTTCCTTTTCTGTTCTTCTGCCTGGGAAGCCTTTGTTTCTTGAAAGAAGTAAACATTTTAAAGATGCCAAGGAAACTTGAGGACTGAGAGTAATAACTCAGGAAAAAACTGGTCCTGGTAATACTTTGGAAGATTTATAGGAGCCAGGCTTCTAGAATTTGTGGTTATTAAGTGGGTACCTAGAAGTTGGAAGAGAACATTGAGTGCGTGTGTCAAGAGTTTGGCTGAGCTATGAAGGAGAGATTAAGGAAATTATCTGGAGATATAATAGGATCAGTCAAAGGTAATTTATCTTTTAGAGAGGGAAGCAGTGCAAGGAGAGTTTAAAACTGGAGGAACAGTGTTCAGTAATGTTACAGAAGTAAAGTTAGGAAGGAGGCCAATCTCTGGACTAAAGCTTTGGAGAGTACAGAAATACTTTTGTCAAAGTGTAGAAGAAGGAATGAAGTTGCCTATGTCAAGTGGTTTTGTGGTCAAATAAGAGAAAGAACAGTGCATATCTTAGAAGTGAGAAACCTAGTAAATGTGAAGAGTACACTTTTCTGGCCAGATCAATGTAGAACAGAATGCTTTTGTCATTGGACTGCGCTACAACTTTCCCACTGTGCTGTGCTCAGGACTAGCGGAAATGGCTGAGGGTAGAGATGACCTCAACATCCAAGCCTGATTTTCTTTCTATGTAATAGATTCTCCTGTAGTTCAAGGAGATTTGAAGGTCCCCATGGTTGGCATTTGGTGTTTCATACATGCTACATGTGCCAACTGATCAGGAGTTGGATTCTTTGTCATCAGTTGTCCATGTTAGACCTACACAAAGAACTGAAATGTCAACTATAATTATCTGTCATTGGTTCCTTCTCGTCACAGAGGGAAAGAAAGAAATTCCCCAAAGCAAGTAGGCATCTCAAGATAAGTCCCTTATGAATATTTAATGTAACAATTGAAAATTTCCTCCAAGTTTTATGTGGGACTCAGTTTAAAAAGTTCTCAAATAGTCTCAAAACAGAACCAACACTTCCGTTTCTAGTTGGATATACTCTGGTGTTTTCGCCAGTTTTGTTCAGGCCAGAATGCTCACTCCCGGAAGTCAGTTTGGCAGACAGGAAGGGAGAAAGCCTGTAAATCAGTCACAGGGAGACTCACCAGCATGTGTGTGTGTCTCTTTCCAGGACCATGAAACCTCTTTCCCCAGGGCGCTCTCAGCTCAGAGGCTGTCCCCCCGCTGGTGCTTCCTAGATGGTGAGTGTTTCTGTACTTCCCAGAATGGGAAATCCTAGGAAAGGTGTGGATTGGTAGTGCTTCTAGTATTCCCAAGGCTTCCTTTGACACTGCCTGATCAGAACGTGCATCTCAAATCATATGGACTTGCTAATGTTGTGGTTACTCTTCCCAAAGACCTTTCCGTAGAAGCACGTTAGCTAACTCTGCCTGAATTCAGTTTAAACTGTTCATGCTAACGTATTCCTTTTATCATTCCCCTTTCCCTCAATCTGTCAAGTGCCCGTAGAGAGACTTTATAAGCACAGATGGGTACTAATTCCTATGTGATTTGCATGTCATGGAACTTTTTTTTTTATGAGATTGCCATTTCTATATAACATATAAATTTTTGTAAAAAGGATAAAAAATTTCAACGTCATTCAGATCTGCTCTGCAGAACATGACATACTGCATGCATAATGAGTTAGTTATTTTATGATTGTTTAATGAGTCCATTTGCCATCTCAAGCATCTCTTCATACTCCTGGATGCTGCCTGGTCCTAATTTCCTATTTAATTACTGTATCCATTCTGAAGCACATTCCCATTTCTGTGCATTCTTGCTCATATACCACCAAGGGTATTGACCACACCCAATTTCTGTGTTGTCTGTGTGGGAACATGGTTTTCATTGTTTATGTGTATGTGTATCTGAGAAGAGATATGTGTGGAGATAGTATCACAACATGTGTGAACTACACTTGGTTATGAAGACAGGCACTTACGTATATATGTTATAAAATTTTTGTATCCCACAAAAATCAGGAAATAGGTTTTCATTTGTGGCTCAGCAACTGCTTCTGAAGATTTCCTTCCTCTAAAACAAAGAGGATCACGGTGATTTGTTATTCCTAAATGCATAGAGGAATACCTTTTACTTAGGAAAATTATGAAAACATTTATATAAGTTATTGTGCTCCATATGTAGTCTTGGATAAAACCACTAATGTGGATAATGGTCTTCACTGTGTTTTAACCACTTTCTCATTGCTGAGACAATCCAGACACGCACAGGTAGAAAGAGAAACAGTTTATTTCAACTCACACTTCAGAAATGTCAGTGTTTGCATGGTCAGCAGTATGACATGGCAGAGGGCACTGGTGGACAGGGAGCAGAGGATTTGCAGAGAGGAACCTAAGAGGCTGAGAACCCTTCCAAGCCATGATCCCAGCAACCTACCTCTTCCTACCAGCCCCCACCTCCTAACTGCAGCTCCAAAAACCCCCCTTGTGAAAGCATGAGTTTCTTATAGAACATCCAGATATAAACCATAACAACACAGATATTACTCTATGGAAGGTTTCACTGAATGCCTATTAATGGTTAAAACATGATTAAAATTATTTCTAAAATCATTATTGAGAAGGACAGAGTATGGTAAGTCTTTATGGGGCAGACTTTACTCTTACATTTTAAAAAGCAAAGACTTACTATGTTATTTCTTGCTGGATTCTCTTGGGAGAAAAGCCACTCTTTAAACATTTTTGATATTTTTAAAGTTTTTATATTTTGAATTTTTCTCTCTTGTGCTCTTTTGTGAAAAAACGTATCTACTTATAATATAATATTTGTACTCTGTTAGGTTTCAGTTGTGAACAACATAATTTTTTATATTAAAAATAATTTAAAATATTTTCTGGACTCCTAAAATTTGTACTTCAGTATTTATTTTTAAGCTACATGTGAATTTCAGTCTTTTTTAAGAGAGAATGCTTAAATTTTCTTTTTTTTTTTTTTTGTATTTTTGATTCCTTCAAACATATACCTAGGGATGCCGTATGAAATTGAAATAATCCTTTAAGTCCAGATTTGGTCCCTGGCCTGCATCTTCAAGTTGTTTTCCAAAAATAAAAGTCACTTACCTGCAAGTCTGTTTCACTACAGTCTTTTTTTTTTCTCCCTACCTTCCTTAACTTAATAAAACTCGAGTGCCAATTCTGTTTAGATCCTGCAGATTTGTAGTGATGAAAAAAAAAAAAGAAGGAAAAGAAACAGTCCTTTAGAGAGTCGGTCCTTTAATGATTCTTCTCTAAAGAGTCAGGTTTCAGGTCTCTGTCTCAGTTTTCTGTGAACATAGTCTCTGTAAGAAGTTTAAACAAAATATAAATTTGCACAGAGGTAAGAACAGTACATTCTGGGCTAGGGATTAGCATAGAAGTGGAAGAATTTGATGTAGTTCTTAAAAATGTAGTAAACTCCAGCTGGCAGATGTGATGGACTTCTACATCGGGATAGCAGCGTGGAAGACTTGAGTTTCTCTCCATAGACTCAGGTTGCCTAGTGTGACTGGAACACTTGGGATTTATTGGCACGATGAAAGGGAGTGCTGTGAACTTGGCGACAGATCAGATGTCTCTAAATACCACGTGCACTTTTTTTTTTCCTAGCGACTTCTGCAGACCGCTTTTATCGAATAGACAGATCTCAGGTAAGTTTTCTTCAGCTTGCTTATGAAAGTGAAACCTCCCTAGGTCACATTACTGTATTAATAGCTTATCTCATACATTTTTCTTTTTTTTTTCTCATACATTTTTCCAACAACAACACTTAACACATTTTGGAATGGCATTCCTAATCCAAACCATGAACCTTTCTATCTTCATGTGTTTTATGGTTCGTGGACTCACTGGCAGGGCTTGACCTTGCAAATGACTACAGATAATAACTTGACTTCTAAACATAATCACTAGCCTGCACTTCATATTTCATGCATTTCCAGATAGTTAGTTCAAGATTCTATATGTTTATGTAGGCTATTTAGTTTCAGTTCATCAACCTTAGATTTCAGTAATGAGCAACCTTTTGCTCAAGGTTAGCAAGTTGTCTCACTCTAGGAATTCTTCTGGAATAAATTTTAAAATTCAATATTAAACCAATGATAAAATCAATCATCCCCCAAGCCATTTAGCATTGATTCCAACCTGCCATGCACTCACACTGGATCTAGTGGCCCATGAGTTGTCTCCTCCTTCTCTCTTCCTTTTTTTCTGTGGTACTTCACGTGTGAACCTAGGGCCTTCACACTGAGCTACATTTCCAACCCTTGTTAATTTCTGTTTTCAGAAGAGTCTCCTCAAGTCACTAAGCTGCCCAGGCCAGGCTCAGACTTACATTCCTCCTGTCTCAGCTTCCCAAAGTGCTGGGATTACAGGCATGTGCCATCATGCTTGACTAGGAGTAACTTCTTTGATAGTATTTGGGAAGAGGAAGAGGTAAAGCCATTTCCAGTTACACTAAGAAATGTCCAGTCAGTTGGAAATCCTGAACAAGGAACCCAACTTTCCCCAGTGCCCTGTGGTGTTTCAGGGAGGGACATAAACTGCTCAGGCTTCAAAGAAAACTCAATGACCTTGTGACACAGAATTTCATTGTACCTCAAGACCAAGAATAGTCTGTTTATTTATTCTTAGGATGGTGGATCAGAATGTCCTGTCAGTCATCTGACAGACTCACTTTTCTTCCTCAGGAACATTTGCACTTTGTGATGGAGATTTCTCAAGATGAGATTTTTATTCTCGACCCAGATATGGTGGTGTCCCAGCAGGCGGGGACACCTCCAGGCATGCCTGACCTGGTGGTGGAGCAGGCCTCAGGGTGAGTGTGCCTCTCCTTGGTCAGTACTGGCAAGAGGCTGACCACACGTGACTTCCATATCTGCTCTGGCTTTGAATTTGACTTTCTAATGGCAGCTATATGTTTTGTAGCTGTCCTGCTAAGGTAGCCTTGGGCTCTGCACTGTCATTCTCCCCTTGCCACATGATGAGACAAAGGCGAGACTTTGCCTTGGTTAGACCTCTGATAAGCTCAGCTTGGCTCCAAATGTTAAGTAGCCTGGAGATCACTAGAATGTGGGTCCATTCCCTCTTTTCCTCAGTAGTCGCTCCCACTGGAAATAAACCAGGAAAGGGTAGTATAAAAGCTCTTTTCTAATTTTCATTTCTGTGCCTGACTCCATTGCTTCTTACGCGTGTCATTCGGTGTCCTTGTCTGTAAAAAAGGACAAAATCATACTGTGAGTTCGTGATTGTTTGGAAATGTTAATGAAATAGTAAATGTGAAGTAAATCCTCAGTGAAGATGGATTTCCTTCTCACATCTAGAGAAAAGGATCATCCTGAGGAAGAACAGGACGCGTCATGTGCTTGCTATGAACACTTAACTGCCTGCGGCCTTCCTTCCTCCAGGCTGTCAGACTGGTGGACTCCTGCCCTGCGGAAGCGCATGCTGAGTGACAGTGGCCTGGGAATGATAACTCCCCACTATGATGATGCAGATATAAAAGACCTCAGCCACTCCCGTGTGCTACAGTGAGTCTTGGGCTATTTTACTTTGTGCCACTGTGATCGCTGGGGGAGGATTTCTACCAGGGGCACTCACAGATAGGACAGACTCTCTTCAGGGTCCTCCAGCTGTCTCACGTCTGTGTCACCCTGTGATCTGACGTTCTGTTTTCCTTGGCTCACTTTTGTCTGCCCCAGGCTCTTGATGAGACTTCATTCTCCCCTCAGCTACCTTGGAGACTTTGCACATGGATCTAGAAGTAGTTTGAACTTCGCCAGTGCTCCTGTTATTTTGTTTTTCTGCTGGAGTCCCATATTTATCCTATGTCCTTGCTTGTTACATCATAAAGACATACTGGAGAGTAATTATGAGAATTTTGGAAGTGACACAGTTTTGCACTTGTGTGAGAATTTGCTGTTTCCCTTGTCTCTAGACCATAGCCTGTGTATATGTAATATTACCACTGTACCTTTTGGTTAGAGTAAGTTCTGCTTGTGTGTGGTTGTGTCTATGAGTAAACAGATGCACAATTTGTTCACAGGTCCAAACAATGGAGGGATTTTCCTCTCAGATCTGGTCATGGTTGGAAAGTAGGATGCAGGGTGGAATTTTATAGTAGTGCCGGTGCCTTGTTTGCCTTGAATTCCTCCTTTGCAATCCCTAATTGCAACAGCAGACTCTGGAGTGCAGTCAGTGGTCACAGACATACTCCTTACATCCCTCTTTAATGTTAGCCAGTCGCCCATCTCAGAAGTTACATTCATTCTCAGCAACTCCTGAAACCAGGCTGGTATTCAGTCCTGTATGAGGGTGCAATGAAATATCCACAATGGCCTGGTAACACGCAGTCTTACCTTTTGACCCAGTGGCAAGATTATTGAAGTGCTCAGAAGACTGGGGTTAATAGTAGAAGCAAAATAGCACATTGTTTCTGAAGGAGGATCAGAAACAACTTGGTGCAACAAAAGGGAGAAAAATGAGAAACCTGAAGCTAATTATTTCATTGGCAAAGGTTGTACTCAGACACGTTGAGGGCAAAAGGAGACTTCATTTTAATTACTTCTCTGCATTACCTCTTATTTTCTTATGTGAGGAGGAGAACAAAAAAAAATGTGAATTACAGTGGATATTCTTTTTTAATTAAACTGTTAGTTTCTGGTGGCATTTTGATTGCTTACCATTAAGTGTTTTTCCATTTCCTTGTTATGCAGAATTGAGGTCTGTAGACCAGATGAGCCAGCCACTCACGAATGGTTAAAGAACTGATCATCTATCTGTGGGCAGACTTATTAGGAAATTAGAGTTTTAATTAGCTGTGGAAATAGAAATTAAGCCTACTCAAGCCAGCTGAGTGATTTACTATACAGGCAGTTTTCAAAAAGTAGAATATTGTCTCAATTCAGTTTTCTATACCCTGATTTTTCCATATAAAGTATATTGATGTATATCATGATGTATAAAGTCATTTTTGTAAGGTAGTATTTTTCCAAGAATAATAAAAAGTGTACCACTTTATATAATAGCCAAGTTTGAAAACCCAGAATCTAAGTCAATCTAATTTTTATTTAGGCTATGTAGTCATCCCTCAGTATCTGTAGGGGTTGTGATTCCAGGACCCACTGCAGATACCAAATCTGTGGGTGTTCACAATCCTCACATAAAATGGTGCAGTATTTGCATAGAGTACTTACTAGTATATACTATATACATTTATTGTAGCATATTGTTTAGGGAATACTGACAAAAATATCTGCCTTTGCTTAATACAAACGCAGGTTTTAACCATATCTTTTATCTTCACCTGGTTGAATCCATGGATCTCTGAATACAGAGAGCCCACTGTGTTGTTTTTTAGGGATTCCTTCTAATTTTGTTTCATCTTCCTTTGGCAACTATCAGTTTTCCTTGTCACAATGCAGTGAAATATTTGATTCTTGATCCAGTCCTCAGCCTTTGACTCTCCCAATTGGATCTCACACACCTGACATCAGACAAGTCATCCCCACTGGAATCTGATTCCCTGAAGAGCCCTGCACAAAAAATGGATTTATTTAAGTCACTTTAAAAGCAAATGAAGGAAATATCAAGCTAAACTAAATACCTTACCTCAACTTAGGGTTAGTTATCATCATCATCATCATCATCATCATCACCACTATTGATTGTTAGAATTAATACTTCCCTTAATTCCTTAGGAGGAGCATTTTTTTATTGCATCTTGAGGTTATCTCTGCTACAAAATAGGTGTAATTGGAGTTAGGAAAATACCTAATAATGTGAGGAAGAGCTACTATTGATGGAACACTTCCTGTTTTTTTGAGGCATAATTAGTTATCTTTAGTTCTTTCAATAGCTTTTAAAGTTAACCATTTTTTTAAGATAAGTAAACTGAGGCTAGCAGAGGGTAAACTTTAACTAGAGGACTAGACAGCAGGTGTGGCTGGAGTTGAGGACAGCTTGACTGATGGCTTTTTCCTTTGTCACTGTACTGTGCTGTCTTCCTAAACAGATCACAAGAAGTCAGTATGCCTAGAACCCAAATTCCCAAGGCCCCTAGAAGATTTACTTTGTTTTCTGTTTGTAATATACAAATTTTGATACTACAGAAATACTACCCTATATTAACTATCCAATTGTGAACTTATGTGGAAGTTGAAAACTAATCTTCAAACAGTTGTTTCACTTTCATAAAAAACATTGAAGAAAGGACATTGAAACACAAACTAATGTTAGACTTCTATTTTAAAAGTATTAAGTATATATTACATATATCCTAATATAAATGAATACAAAAATTATGCAGGAGACACTCATATACCCACTCCTCTGATTTATGATCTTATATAAGTACCGCGCGCTAACCAATTGCGCCACTGGAGCTCCTATGATGTTATTATTTTGCTATACATAGATTTTCTTTCAAACCTTAAACAATATAGAGTAATATAAAAATGCGTATTGTTTTATGATTTACTCTGTATCACTTCTTAACACTACTTGACTCAGACATTTTATATATATATATATATATATATATAATGATATATGCAGGCTTTAAATAATTTTATTGGTATGAAGGTTTTTCCAGGAGGAATGTTTACAAATCAGCACATGACATGGCTGTGGTGAGCCTGGCCTGTCACCACAGTGCATCTGTAGTTGGAAGGCTAAGGCAAAAAGATCACTACTTGTTTGAGGCCTACAGAGACTATATAGTGAGTTCAAAGTCAACCTGAGTTACATAGTGAAACCTTGTTTCAAAGAAATTAAAGAAAAAAAAAAGAATCAGTATGAGATAAGAGCCTGAACAGTAATTGTAACTCTATTGCCATTTGTTACTTTCAGTTTTAAAACTTCAGTGAACTCTGAGACAAGAACTGTTCAATTTCTTGTTGCAAAGGACATCTAGTGCCTTCAGAGCCTGTGAATATAGTAAAGTTTTTCTCGTATTGATCTTGGGATGAGCTGAAGGCCTTCACATCCTCAACCCCTTTTCAAAATTTATCTTTTATTTTAAGCTGTGGGTCTCACTAAGTTGCCCAGGCTGGGCCTGAACTTCTGGTCCTCCTCCCTCAGGCTCCCAGAGTGTTAGGATTTCAGGTTATGTGCTATTGTGTCTAGTTTAGGACAATCTTTTAAAAACTAGTTTTGAAAAGAATCAATGAGAAATGGTTGACTTCCATTTTATGGTTGGTACCACAATGAATTTAAGTTTTTAAAATTGTGTTCAGTGTCTAAGAAAGTTCTACTTAAAATATTCTGAAAATATGTTCTTATCATCAATTGTATCAACACTATTTGTAACAAGATTGTATTTCTTTTTGGTAGATGACTAACAAGGAGATGATCAATTTAAATTTTAGTAGAAAGAATCTGTTTGCATCCAAAGGAAGAACGTTATGCTCTTCTGTAACTTTAGGGTTATGAGATAGAAAAATAAGCACTGCATAAAGATTGTGTTGTCTTCTTTACACTCACCTGTGAATGAGATGGGTCAAGAGCAGACAAGTAAAGACACTAGGAGATAGTTCAGTTCTTAGATATTGTAGTTTATTAATGAAGAGATACTCATTTTTTCTCAGCCACCTTAAATCGTACGCATGAAAGAACTAAAATGAAGGGTTAGCACATAAGTAACAAGTGACTATTTTGCCCCTGGACTAAGACACTGGGGAAAGTGTAGTGAATGACTTAGGGCAGATTTCTATCCATGGCTATTGCAGGTATCTGTTACCTGGCCAGCTGGGAGGGATATTGTCCTCTTGTGATTGACAGAATCTTTCTTTCTCAAATGATAGATAGTATTTTCCAAGATTGAATTATAATGAATTAAGTCTGATTTGTGCTTTTATTTAAATTCTAAGAAACAAAATCAGTTAGTTTATTTCGTCACTTATTGAGCACATCAATATTGGGCATCTCAGTGTTTATAGCTAGTCACTGAAAATATAAATCTAAAAACTCTTAGTTGTGGCCATTGAAGAACTTACAAGAAGAGGAAGTTTTACATAAACCAATTATTGAAGGTCACACGGTAGTATTATAATGGATATATACAGAAAGTATTCTGGAAACAAAACAAAATAGAGGTTACTATTTCCTTTGGAGTTCACTTTTTAATTTTTATATGAAAAGAGTGATTAAAAATTAATGAAAATAGCCTCAAAGGAAAAAAAGTAGGGTTTTTAGGGGTTCTGTGCATATGTTGTTTAATCATTAAACAGGAGCAGAGAAGTATCTATTTATATCACCAGAAATGCCCCTGAGACAGTTGAAAATCCTGTATGGTCATTTAGCACCACTCTACCTGAAATGTACTTAACAAAATACATATGACTAAGAAAGTTTTTGGGGATATCTAAAACACCTAGTAATATTTTAAATTGAAAACCTGATCTTTTTATGTACTCCAGAGTCTTAACCACTGGATCAAGAAGACAGCCCTGCAAAATCCCCTCTTCTGAAAACTCAAGTGTTCTGGTTGAGTGTGTAGAAATAGCTTCGTTCGCCTTTAGTCCTTGCCCAATTTCTTCTAAGAACATTAGGTTATGACCTGGCCCTCAGAAGAAGGGTAATTGTGCTTATTGTCAGTGCTCCATGTTCTAATAGGAAAACGGATGGTCGGGTGATACACTGGGTTATGGAGGTGTCCTCTGAGAATCGCAATCAGATAAGAGGGGCACAGTCAATCTTCTCTGCGGGATGCAGCTTTTGCTGGCATGCGTCTTAGAGATGAAATCAGTGCTGTCAGAACAGAGATAGTTCCAGGCATCTGTTTCACCAAGATAGTTGGGTCCCATTCCTACTTACTTTTGGCAGATCTAAATCTTGCTCATCCTGGATAATCAGTCCAGAGGAGAAAAATGCAGGATAGCCATGTGTCTTCTTTTCTTCTACTTTTTCTCTTTTTCTTGTCTCAAGTGTCACCTTTTCTATCTAGCCAAACACACAGCAATTCCTTGTCCCTGTGTGTGTGCAAAAATAGTACAATATCTTGCTCTGTGCTTTTTATAATTGCTCCTCAAACAATCATGAATATGGAGACCCTCAGCCGCTTGCGAAAGTGGAGTCACATTTTCATTTCCAAGATCAGTTCCTGAAACAGCCAGAATACAATTCCCTATGCATCTCATTTTGACTGACATTGAAAGGGGAAAATACTTGCTAGGATAAATCACTTTAATATTAAGCACACATTTTTATTTAAAACGATGCCAGCAAATTCTGGCCTTCTATTTTTTGAGTTCCAAGCTCTGCCAATGATTATAACACCAGGAAATATTTTTATTGGTAAGTGGCTCTGTTTTTTTAGACTTGCCAACCTTATCTCCTTACACATGGGATATTGGGATGGTGAGGGACAGTTGATCAGAGCCTTCTTTGATGTATGTGAGCTCCTTGCATAGCCAGACCGCACTGCTCACTGTTTTCCACAGCGTATTGCACTTCTGCTAGAGCTGGCACTCAGGGAGCTTTCTGGATGATTGGAGGAATGTTGGTTATTAGTAAAAAGCTTCTTTACCAAATCAAAATAGACAGATGTCTGTTTATGTTGCTACAGTAAGCCCAGTACTAATCATGTAGCAATATGTGAAATGTTTTTTTTTAGGCTGTGGTATCCATTTTTATATTTCATTCTTTAATATGGACCTATTTGATGCAAGGAGATCAGATGTACAATAGTAAAGATGCATTTGTATCCTTGATTTGGGGAGATGCTGGTATTTCACAAGTGTGGAAGTGGACAATAACTCTGGTGGGTACAGAAAGTTACAGGCACTGTTGATGCACTTCACGGTCAAGCAGAAGGGCCAGGAAGGGTCCTTTCAGGAACCCCGTACTGTGCACTGCTCTTGTGTGAAACCCTAGGTGCTTTTAGTTGCCTCAGTGCAGTTGGAGAATTTTGGACATTCTGTAATGGAGAAGGAGATGATTTGGCACATGCGAAACCATGAACTATCAAAAGTTTCTGCATAGCATAAAATTTGGAACTTCACAGGCATTTCCAACAGGGGCCAAGGCAGAGCCAAACAATAGAAAGAATAGGGCAAAAATGTGCAGAAAATTTGCTACCAAGCAGGCTAGGAATACAGGAACTCTCAAGGAACGAACAGAATCTCCTTTAAAAGCAAAACAAGAGATTTCTGTCTCGTGCCAAGAACACATTCTGCATAGGGCATCAAGGAAAGAAAGCTGGTAAGAAGGTGGCAGAGCCTTTCATGACAGAACCATCACACCATCATCTAAACCTGGGGAAATGATGGTTCCACGTCTCTGTACACTCCGAGGCCAGGATGCTGCTGGGACCAGTATGAAAATGGCTGGGTGCAGAGGCTGTGCTGAAAGTGGGGCATGAATATTACACGTGACCTGTCTCGGCTCCGGGGGGTAGTTCTGTGCTGGGATCAGTCCCCACGTCATCCGTTTGGTGCAGTTCTTCTCCTTTTCTCTAATCCAGGCACTAGTTCTCCCTGAAGCCCCGACTGGTGGCTGCTTGGCACTGACTCCCATCAGTTTGATAAATAGGTTGGGATAGAGGGGATGGGTGACGTCCAAGCTACAGGTGGTCCACTGACGCCAGGTTAGTTCTGTAACAGGATGGTGGTTTTCTCCGCCAGTTCCTCCCGCTAAGCACAGAAGTTAAAATTTAGTCGAGAATAAATGTCCATGGGGAAATGTCCATGCTATCAGGAAAGTGGACATGGTTTCCAAAGAGTCTTAACAATGATTTTTCCTCCTTGTATGAAAGGGGGCAAACGCCCAGGGCGAAGCCAGCTGTCAGATCGTTGTTTCTCAGAGCTTCCACCTTGTCTAGTCACTGGGCCTCCACAGCAGATGTGGGCAACAGCAAGACATGTAGGACATGTCTGCCAGGGCTGGCGATAAAGATTTGCTTTTGATTCTGACAGCCAGAGACCATAGTCTGTACGGAACAAGACCGGAACACGTCTCCCAGTAATCACCTACCACCTTTAGGCCTGGGATCTGGAGTGTGAAAGGGGTACACAAACTGCCCCAGCAATTGTGGTGGAGGGGTTATATAGAGTGAGGAACTTTTTGAATTAACTCTGGGACCTCTGAATGAGGAGACCTGGACAAAATATATCTCTACAACATGGACGTACTATTGATGTGGAAATCGGAGATGGAAACCACAATTTTCTTTGGTTTCTACTTTTCTTGATCTTGTGCTAATCACTGCACAAGACAACAACAATAACATTGTCTTGGCTGTCCTTAATCCTCTGTTTGATGCCAGTGCCACTTTGTAACGATCTTAGAATTCCCTGGAAGACAGGATAAAATGTTCTAAGTTAAATGTCTCCTACATCTGCTGAATGGAGTTAAACTCACAGCAGTGCTTAATAGTCAAGCGTTGAATTTATGGAGCTCATCTTGAAGATGGTGTCTGTGAAGACACTTTTATTGCCCATCCTCAATGTCACTATGCTGTGTGTGTGTGTTTCCTTATTTTCTCAAAGACTTTCTTCACTGTTGATGGTTAGTTGTGATGTATTACAGAGAAGCGGTACTTTCCGTGAACGCAGAAGAGCTGGGAGGAGGCAGATACTTTTTAGATCCTGTTTCGCAGCCCAGTATCTTGAGCAGGAGCACTTCTCCTGAGCCGTGGACAAGGAGGGAGGAGATGCCAACAAGAAAACTTCTGGAACATTGCAGTTATTTTTAGGAGAAATGCCCAAGCACCATTCAACTCTCCCTATTTTTTCTTTCATTTTCTAAAATTGCGTTTTGAGTTCTTGGATTTCAGAAAATAGTTCAGTGTGCCTGAGCCTCTGTCAAGTACCGTTGTACCCCAAGCAGATACTGAGTATCCTGAGTTGAATGTGAGATGGGCTTTCTTAGAAGCTTCACATGCTAACCCTGCATGTGGTACTCACATGACTTGTGTTCTCCATCCAGAGCTTCTTGCTTAAAAGAGAGTGTGCATTCATAAAATCCAAGTGGATTATATCTCAGTGGGGGCTTTTGGTCAGGGCTCCCCAGTCCCTAGGGAAAAGACAGGCTCATTTTATTTAAAAGGTACTTCCACTGTGGGAAGGTCTCTGTGGGTTGGATTTCAGAAGAATATGCCTTTTTTCTTTCTTTATTCCCCTTCAGGCTGGCAAATATGTTGCAAAGGCCAAATTCTAAAGTGGAGCCTCACATCTTTTATTTAGCTCTGACTGTACCATGCTAAAATCTTCTTTCATTCCATCTTCAAAATGTGAATGTGTAGCATCATCGCTCCGGATTTTCATATTGAATTTAAGTATTAGTTTTTTTTTACTGCATCTCTTTTTTTTATCCATTTTATTTCTGTGTTCACTGCTCACTTTTTCCCATTTCTCCTGTCCCATAGATTTGAAATTCCTTTCTCCTCATTTTGTTGGAGTTTGTGGAAATTAACAGTAGGTGGCAGTAAAGTGTCAAACTGGAAGGGCTTTTAGGCAAGTTGAGTAAGTATTTGGGAGAAATCAGATTGTACAAGCTAATGGTCAAACAGTGCTATTTTTCTGAAAGCCAAATATACTTAAATATAAGAGGCTACTTACAAAGTAAACTGTATTTCAACCACAGTTCACAGGAGGATCATCAGTGTATGCATTTGGGCGGGGAGTCTTAAGAGACCAAGAAATAATGAGACGGAAGAGAACAATAGAAGTTTATCTCAGATGAAAGGCTCACCAAGCAGTCCTCTGATATACATTCTGGGATTTATTTCCTCACCTCCTCCCAAATGCCCATCTCTGCCTCTTTCCTTCCAGCTCACCCCAGCCTCAGCCCTCCCTGCTGTTGGTGGTGATGTTACCTTTGAGGCTGTTTGGCCACCCTGAATGAATTGGTGACCATGTGAATAGAGAGTGTTTTTGTCTTTCTCTCATCTCAATGCTACTCTGTGTGGCTGCTATAACTTTCATCTCACTCACTCTTTCTTGCTTGCTCTCTTTCACTGTAGGTGCTTTGTTCATTGTCTTAAGAGAAATATTCATAATTAGAGACAACAAAAACAAAGAGAGGATTATTTAGTGGATGGAGAGTCTCAGTGCCAAGGGAATTCTGGGTCTGTTTTACCTAATTAGAGATGCTTTGGGGCCACAGTGGTGGTAGCGAGGATGTCGCTTAGATCCAAGGTCTTGCAATTTCTCCTTCCAGTCCTCAGGATAATGCAGAAGCCTGAGAATAAATAGTGCTTGCCCTTGAATGAAGTGTGAGCAAGGAAAGCTAGTGCTCAGAGATCACATGTACAGCCCTCCTTCCCGAGCACATTGAATCACCCCCAAGCATATTTGATTTCAGTGAAGACTCTGGTCCCTCAGCAGTCTCAGGGCTCAGGCTAAATTTGTGGAACATTACTCCTTTAAGGTTAAAAGAAGAAAACAAAGGTGGTATTTCCATAGCAGCGATAAGGATTCTGGAAATGTGTCTATAAGGAGTGCCCATTGGGAAACAGGTTTTCACTTAGAACTTTTCAAAGTGTTGATAGAGAACAAACAGAATGTCCTAGACTGGGAACAGGGTGACCAGGCCTGAGTGTTCCTGCATGTTCACCACAGGAGCAAGAGTGTGAGCACATGAGGGTGCAGCCTGAGTTCACCAGAGTGTGAAAAATCTAGATGTAAAGATCATAGGGGACTCTCAGAGGTGTGGTCCAGAAAGGGAAAAAGAAACAATGTAAAAATGACAGAAGGGAGAGGGAAACAACATTCACAGCTGACATAAAGTGAGATGGCAGTGTGTTCTCCTCCTGTTCCTGAACAGGATGGGTGCTCACTGAGTGCTTCTAGAGAGTGATAGTTTCTGTGGTTCAGACAACAACTGAGAGGTGAAGAGGAAAGACTGGCATAAAAAAGGGAAATTAACAAAAAGCATGCGTGGAGTTGATCTCAGTGTGAGGGCTTTTCATTCATTTTCTTTTTTTTAATGTGTACCTTTCCTCTTTACCTTCTAGACTGCAGGATGAAAGCCACGGTAAATGTGATTGTTTACTTTTAGAGTATTGAGCAAAGTATAGAGGTAGCACCGCTCAATGGCCCAGCCTAGTGATGCAGGGGAACGAAACTTCCAACCTACTAGATGTCAGTACGAGTTCGTGTTCTCCAAAATGGAAGGATGAATTTTAGGAACAGTGGAGGTTAAGAGCAGAATATATGTACTGAGAGAAAGAAAGCTTCTGTAGAGAGAGAAAGAGACAGAAGGGGTCCTGACTGGGTTGCTAAAGACTCAATACTTCTAGGGAGTTTTATAGAATAAAACCACAAAGTGAGGCAGGCAGTTCTAAAATGGGAACTTGCAAGGTGGGCCTGAGATGGCATAGAACTATGGCAGCCAATAAGATTAGGAGTATAATTGCTTAGTTAAAATTGATTGAATCAGGGCTAAATTGGGAAGCAAGTCACATAGGAAGCAGGTATGAATACCAAAAAGTGACTCTTCCTGTAGAGGGTTGTGATAGTGACTTCTGGCTTCCTCAGGGTGATGGAGACCTAGGTATAATATCACTTCCTGATGCTTAGCCTTAGGAAGTATGTGGGTGCATTGGATTTATTGTTTGTCTTGAGGTCTGGCCCACAGAGCGGAGATGTTTTTCTCCCCCACAGTTGCTAGGTATCTGGCCTCTGCACTGGCTCTTTTGAGTCCCCAGCCCTGTCTGACCACCTGTAATATTTCTGTCTAACTCAGTTGCCTGTAACACTAGCATCCCTCTTTTGTATTCTGTTACAATTCCATGGTGGTAACCAAGAATAAAAAGAGCCTTATTTCTCTGGTCAGATCTGTGAATTGTTGTGGGCATCACACAACTCCCCCACCGCATCCACAATCTTTTGTCAGAGAGAAATAGTTTAATAGACCACATCTCTGGACCACACTGAGAGTTGCCTGGGGGTCTTCTGTTGAGTATTTTTAGACCATGAATTCCCATTCTACTGTCTCACACTCTGTCCTTAATACCAATCCTGCATGTCTATCCTAGGCTCACTTTCATGCGCTGACCCCATCCCTTAGTCTATTCCCCTCCAGGTGATGTTCAGAAGTGCTCGGTAGAGGGTATATATGTTGGGGATTTGGGGGAGACAAACATTTATTTATAGATGATAGACATTTACTTATGGGTGATTCTCTTCAAAAAGTAATAGACACCTGTGTGATAGGCCCCCCAAATTCAGCCAATCTATCCTTTCTCTTTAGGAAAGACTCAAAAGGATAATCTCCGGGTCATCCCATTTGTCTCCAAGAAAGACAGTGGTGTAGACCTGCTGAGGAAGGATCAAATAGGTTGCTGTGTGTAAGTGTGCTATTGAATTAAAGAGGCGAGTTGAGAAGAAAATAACATATAAAAAAAAAACAGATTTAAAGCAATATTATTCAAATAGAAAGAATGCTGCCTTGTTCAAGCTTACAAATGTATAACATTTCATCAGTTTATCAGAAAATACATGTATCCAAAACTTACTGCAGAATATTATTCTACATTGAATAGAATACAGGCTTGATTGGTCATAATGCCTGTCATTTCAGTTCCAGATTTATTGAGGGAAAACAATGAAATATCACAAGAAGCTCAATAGTTTTTGAAGATTTTTACCCTTACAAGTACTTTTTTTTTTCTTCTTATATTACTACTTTGCTGGCAGAAGCCTGAGAGATTTTTTTTTTTTCAGTGTTTTTGGCCTTGTAATTGGTCATGTTGAAAGGTAAGAGGTTTTGAATGCAGGTGGAAGACAATTTAAAGAATTATCTCATAATGATGTTAGAGTGAGATAGAGCCCTGTTTAGTAGAGAAGCCACTAACCAATGTGTGTCTATGTCTCACTTTCTCAGATTGGTGATATCTGTACATGTTCATTTAATACAGTGAGTCATTCCCAGATGTTGTAATTGTATTTAGTTGAATAATTTCATATATTGACAGTTTTTCATGAAAAGTTTATTCCAGAGAACAGACGCCCTCAGGCACATAGAGAAACTGACAACTTCAAGTGTAGACTTTTTAAAAAAAAACATTGAATTTATTTGCTTTAAGAATTGAAGTGGCATTTGCTTTTTAATCTGTAATATGTTTATGCTGGTTTCCATATAAATAAACTTCATTTTTACCAATTACATTACATAATGCTTTACATAAACTAATATTTTGTTTTTCCAGAGATTCTCTTATGGCCAAGTTTCTGTGGGTACTTTAGTTTGAGAAGTGTCGTCTTCACTTAAAAGGAAACATATAAATATTCTACAAAACAGGGTTATCAGTGGGAAGGGAGCTTTCATCAGCAAATTTTCCAACCAAGACTCACAAAGGAGTAATCCAAAGTAGAAAAAGCAAAAAGAACTCCACAAAGCACCTAACTGAATAGATGTAAACATGAGTTAGCTATTTCTTAGTACAACTATTTTTATTCTAATTTTAAAGTCAATTTTAAAATACAATTTATCATGTACATGAGATACAATATGAAAAGGTTAAATGTAGTGAATTAATATGCATTACTCTATATCTTTTGTGTGTGTGTGTGTGTGTGTGTATGTGTGAGAGAGAAAGCATAATATATATATTATCTTCACAATTTTTAAGAATACAGTATTTTGTCATTAACTACCTTACCGTGCTGTACAATAGATCTCATGAACTTATTTTTTATTTAATTATAATTTTATATTCTTTGTCCAGCATCTCTTCAACCTCCCTTCTCCCTCAACCGTCCAAGCCTCTGATAGCTGCTATTCTGTTTCCATGAGATCAGCTTTTGTAGAATTCACATATGAGTGAGATCATGGTATGTTTTGTCTTTCTGTGTCTGGCTTTTTTCACATCACATAGTATCCTCCAGGTTCACTCATGTTGTCACAAATGGCAGGATTTCTTTTCTTTTTATAGTTGAATAATGTATATACATTTTCTTTATCCATTTCTCTATTGATGGACACTTAGATTGATTCTATATCTTGGCTTGCACAAAGGTGCAGATGTCTCTTTGACATACTGATTTTAATACCACTGAATTAATACCGAGTACTATAGTGGGATTGCTGGATTGTGTATTAGTTGTATTTTTAGTATCTCGTAGTATATCCATATTGTTTCCATAATGACTATACTAATTTACATTTGAACCAACAGTATATAAAGGATCACTTTTCTCTGTATCTTTTTCAATGTTTATTCTCTTTTGTCTTTTAGTAATAGCTATTCTAACAGAACTGAAGTACTATCTCAGTGAGATTTTTGATTTCCATTTCCTTAATGATTAATGATACTGAGCATTTCTTCATATACTTGTTGATCATTTGTACATCTTCTTTTTGGAAATATATATTCAGATATTTACCTACTTTTTAGTTAGATGATTTTATTTTTACTAATAAAGTTCCTTATATATTTTGAATATTAACTCCTTATCAGAAATATAGTTTGCAATTTTTTCCTCTTGTTCTTTATGTTATCACTTTACTCTGATTATTTTTCCCTTGTAGTGCACAAACTTTTTAGTTTAATACAATTACATTTATCTATTTTTGCATTTGTTGCCTGTGATTTTTGAGAGCTCAGCAAAAACTAATTGCTCGGAACAATGTCATGGAGCTTTCCCACAATACTTTCTTCTGGTACCTCCCTAGTTTTCAGGTATTTGATTCATTTCAGTTTACTTTTACAATATACTTTGATTTGACCCAAAGAAATTTGTACATATTTATAGAATATTTAGCTAGACTTTGCCTATGATGTTAGACAAAGGTCTTATTTCATTCTTTTATATACATCACTTACTCAAGAGACTATCCATTTGAATTGTGTGTTCTTGAAAATCAGTGGGCAGGAACTGTGTGGATTTACTTCTGTGTTCTTTATTCTGTTCCATTTCTGAGACTGTGTGTCTATTTTTATACCACTGCCCCTTTTGCTTACTTGTGCTTTGTAGTATATTTTGAAGTAAAGTAATATGATGCCTCTGCTTTACTCATTTTGCTTAAGACTCCCTTGGCTGTGAGAGGTCTTTTGTGTTTCCATATGAATTTTAGGATTGTTTTACCTGTTTCTGTGAAGAATGTCCTTGGCATTTGGGTAAGAATTGCACTGAATCAGTAGATCACCTTTGGGAGTATGGGAAGTTTAATAAAATGGATTCTTTAAATCCATGAACATGGGATGGTTTTCTACTTATTGTGTCTTCTTTTGTTTTTTTCATGAATGTTTTCATCTGGATTTATTTATTTATTTGTTTATTTTTATTTGAAAGATAGTAAAAGCCAACAAAACAAAGCAAAACAAAACAAAGCCAATCAAAACAAAACAGCAACATTAGTATACAACTTCAAGGCAAAATACTAGGAAAACAACAATAGCACCACAGTATATCATGTTATCTTCACAATAGTTGTCCATTCCATTAGATATAGCAAAATCAAACCCAAAACAAAACAGAATAAAACCAATCAAAACAGAATATTGAATAAAGCAAAACAATTAAAACAAGGCAAAACAGAGCAATATTGGATTTCAAAGACAAGGTAGAAGGAAATCCTCCATATTTGCTCGATTGTACTGTATGGCTTGCATGGCTTACCAGCAAGCTGGTTGGCTTCTTGTTGGAGCCTCCCAGTCCCAGCGTGACCGATTCTTGGGAGGCGCTGACTTTTCTCCTCATCTGAATATCTTTATAACTACTTATTTCAACTTAATCTTCTTTTCCAAGTACACAGTGATCAAATGAGGAAAATCCTCAAAAGTTTCCTATAACATACTAGTTCTATGACTGTGAAAAAATGTGCTCTCTTCAGCTCCTGTAGTGTTATAATTATTTCTTCATCATTACATTTCTTCTTTAAGTTTATGGTTCATAAAAGTTCTGTTACCTTTCTTATTCCCTTGTCCTTTACTTTCCTTTCCCTATTTCTAAATTTTATGGGGATTTATTGACAGTTCTTATCTGCTTCATACCCTCATCTTTTTTCAGTGTTCTGCCTACCTGTGGCTTCCTTCTAGTGGTATTTTTTTGCTGTATATTATGGTGGCTTTTTTTTAATTTTTTTATTTTTTTATTTAAAAGAGAATAAAACAAAAGGGGGCAGTACAGAGCAGATCAGAACAGGACAACATAGGCAACACAGTACTTTACATTAAGTCAACTGGACATCAACAGTATCTAACACCATATCTCTTACTCTGCTATAGTTGAGCATAGTTTCAATTACAATAATATCAAACATAACACAATAGTATA
>PVJX010003903.1:0-101572 GCA_004027295.1 Dolichotis patagonum
ATGACCATATTGCTGTTTTTGTCAGATTGTGGAGCAGAACTGTTAACAGTCTCACTGTTTGAATGTCTACTTTACATGTTTTAACTTTGTAATTTGAACAACTATTTCCAAGAAGTCAGTATGTAATTTGTCAAGTAATAATTTCTTAGGATTTTTTGTTGTTGTTCTTTTCCTTTTTTCCTTGGAATTCTGTATTGTTTCTATCCTTAATTCTGTTTTGTTTTGTTTTGTTTTTTCTCTTTAAATAAAATTTTTTAAAAAACTGAAACCTTACGGAGTACATTGTCTGATCACAAAGTATTTAAATTGGAACTCAGTAACAATGAGCTATTCTGAAAAGCCAAAGATTTGGAAATTAAACAGTAAATTTCTACATAACCTTTTGATCAAAGAAGAAATCATAGAAGTATGAATAATCTTTACCTAAATAATAATGAACATAAAACACATCAAAAATTTTGAGAGGTAATTATGACAGTGTTTAGTGTGAGTTCAAATTTTAAATACTTAGCAAATAAGATCAAATTTCAAAGTTTTCAAGATGCTGGAAAAGATGAATAGAATAAAACCATTTTAAATAGAACTAATAAAACATGATGAGCAGATAAAAATAAAACAGAAAGGGGATAAATGGAAAAGGCCAAGTTAGTTCTTTGAAAATTTTAATAAAATTGATAATCCCATAATAAAATATAGGATGGTGAGGGGTACAAAGTACCAATACTAAGGATAAGTAAGGTTTCATATAATATATAAAAATCAGTTGTCTTTCTAGAAACCAAAAATTGATATTTAAAAATCTATTCCACTTCTAGTAGCTTCATATAACATGAAATGCTTAGTGATTAATATTAAAAAGTTGAGGAAAGTTTTTACACTAAAAGCTATGAAAAATCAATAATAGAAATTTTTAAAGACCTAAATAAATAAATATACCAATTCAAAGACTGGAAAACTCAAAATTATTATGATACTAGTTCTCTTCAAGTTAATATACAGATTCAATACAATTAAAATTACAAGCCCAGGGTTTTTTAATAGAAAGAGAGAGCTGGTCCCAAAATTTCTATGGGGTAGCAAATAACTTAGAATAGTTTTCAACTAAAAAAAAATTTTCCTGGACTTACATATACTAACTGCAATCAGGACTTCCTACCAAGCTACAGTAATTGATATAGTGAGGTACTGGCATAAGAGCAGACAAATCAATTGAATAGAAGGCAGAGTTCAGAAATAAGCCTGTAGTTATATGGTCATTCGATTTTTGACAAAAATGTCAAAACAAACATGTGAGGGAAAGGAAATTGTTCTTAACACAGTACAGGAACCAATGGGTATACCCTGAGGAAAAGAGACTCAAGATCTTCCTTATACCATTCAAAATATTAATTTTAGATGATGATAGGCCTAAGCAAGGAAGCAAAAATTATAGCTTTTTAGAAGAAACACTATTAGAAAAACAGGAGACTGGTAGTTTCTCATAAAGTTATGCATTCACTTTGTTAAGTTACATTGGCTCGGCAACTCTATTCTTCGTTATTTATCCAACTGAAATGAAAACAAATGTCTGCCAAAGGATGTGTATAAAGTACATTTTACCGCTCCTTTTTTCACAAGAGCTGATGAGCGGAAGCACTCAGGTGTCCATCAACAAAAGTGTTAATATACCAATTGTGGCACATTGGTGCAATGATGTACTACTCAGCAAAAAACCTCATGAACTTCCCGTACATGGAAGAATATCAATAAATCTCAAACATTTTTGGAAAGCTAATAATTTAATTTTCTATTTTCAAGTATCTTAGAAGGAAAAAATTTTCTGGGTTAAAGTTTCTTCTACGGCTTTACCCTCTGCATTCCATTGACAAATGTTGGCGTGGACTTCACTGACGGCCTCTCAGAAAAATTCTCGGAGACGTGGGTGTCTCTGGCAATGGAGAGCAGAGCAAGTTTTCTTGGGAGAGAGATTAAAGTGTTGGGATTAAGCCAGAGAGGGGCTTCAAAGTGTCCAATTTCTGAAGGTTTTCATCTGAATCCAGGGTACATGGGGAGCAGGTTAGCCTGAGACAGGACTGACTGCACTGCTGTGTACCTTGGATTTTCTCCGCAATGGCTCCAAACACAACCTGCTCCTGGGCAGGGTAAGAGATTGTGTGTGTGTGTGTGTGTGTGTGTGTGTGTGTATCTGTGAGTCTGTGTGAGTCTGTGTGTCTGTGTGTGCTCTTGGACCTGTATGGATTCCTGTGTTCATTAACAAAACCTTGTGAGGATAGAAAGGGTATTTGTCTTGTCAAAGAAATTTTTTACCATTCTTAGGGTTTTTCCTAAGAGATTTTCTGGAAGGGATAAGGTCTCTTCTGTGGATGCGACAACAGGTAAGAGCGGGACCTGAGCTCCTGGACTTTCTTGTCCATAGCTGACAGACCCACGCCCTGGCTTCCTGTGTGGTGAGAGGGTGCAGTTTGTAAGCTTTGCCCCCTCATTTCCATTGAGTCATTGCATAGTGAGATTGTGAATAATAGACAAAGAGACACACATGGTGATGGGGTTCAGGACACACTGGCCCCCAAACATGGCAGCTTGGCTTTTGAGGGAACAGCAGCGGCAGCAAGTTCTCTCTGACCTTCTGGCACCTCACTGCCCTGAAAAGGTGGGGAAAGCCTTTGCTGACCTCCCCTGCTGGAAGCTGTAGGACACTCATTCCAGAGGGAAGGAGGAATGCAGGCAGAAAGGAGTTAAGACTCTGAGACAAAGAGGAGAATGAACAAACAAACCTTGGTATTCTTCCCCTCCATTATCACCTTCAGCTCAAAACACCTGAGAAAATCAATTTAAAGGAGGAAAGGGGTTTGTTTTGTTGTTTGCTCTTTTTTTCTCACTGTTGCAGAGGTTTCAGCAGTGTTAATCTGACTCCATTCTTTCGGGGCAAGAACCCATGGAAAGAGTGAAAAAGAGGGTGCTTACCTCACGGCAGCCAGGAAGAAGGACATGGTTGAGAGCTGGAGCAAAAGGGCCCAAACAAGGCATGGTTCCCAAGTCATGTCCCTAAAACCCCCTTCCTTCCTTAGGCCCTGCCTTCTAAATTCCTAGCATTATAAGAGAAATGTAACTCCCAACCTGCTAGATGTCAGATGTGCCGAGTTTGTGTCCTCCCAAAATCAAAGAGTGAATTCCAAGAGACGACAGTTGGAAAACAGGAAAGGTTTATTGGGGGATCACTCCTAAGAGATAGGAGGGGTCCTGAAAGTGGGTTTCCACCAAGACCCTCTGTCAGAGGCAATTTATACAGCGAAGTCACAACGTGGGTAAAGGTGGGTCAGACTACAATCAGCCTATACGATTACAAGTATAGCTGCTTAGCTGATATTGACCCAATAGGAAAACTAGTCACATAGCAAGGGTGTATGGAAAGAACACAGGCATTGTGGGAAGGGATGGGCCCAGATCCACTGGTCACCCACCCAGGTGACTGATGTCTGTCTGGATTTTACTGGACCAGGTGATATCAGTTGTAGTATAATCTTAAGTTATTGCATATCCCTCCCTGGGGAGGCATGTAGGCCGAATCGTTCCATCTTTATCTTGAGTCTGACTCTCCCTGGGTGCACCTCCAGCCACAGCTGTGATATTTCTCATCTTATACACTGACTGCCTTGAAGGTCTATGCCTGTTAATTTCTATCCAACTTAGCTGCCTATGATAGTAGCCCAACAATGCCAGCAAATTATGACTCCATCAGTGGGGTCACCCACTGAGTAACTCAGAGCTTTCATGATCCTGTCACCTTCCAGAAGGCCACCTCTGAACACTGCTCTATGGGGGATCAAGCTTCAACCCATGAGCTGTCTGGGACATTTGAGATCCAAGCCATAATGTCGGGGTGGGGGGAAACAAGGTTCAATCCAGCTGTCTGGCAGAGTGGGTATTAATCATATTCACTCAAGATACAAAAGGATTATATACATGTGAGTGTGGCAGAACAGAGAAACTCCCCCTCTTGGTAGTAAAAACATTCTGTTTTCTAGGAATTTTGCCTTCCTGAGACAATATGAAAAGAGAAAGTTGTGACAGAAAAGAACTCAAGAGCAATGGTTTTACCAATACATACCAAACGATGCCCAGAAATCCTTGAAAAGGAGGAAGCCTTACAAGAAAATAGTTTTGCCTTTTTCTTAGTGTGCTTCATCTATCTTTTCACAATCTTTCAGTGATTATTACCTTTAACTCCGTTTGCTTTGGAACTATAAATTCACTTTTTGCAGCAAGGTAGTCCTCTTTCCATCTGCTGCTCTCCCTGCCACATTAAACCTGGAACACTTTGGTTAAAATTGACTTTACTTTCCTAAGAAGGTTAAGGAAATCAGAAGGGGGAAGGATCTGGGATAAGGGTCCAGACACCCAAACAGACAAAGAAAACTGTTTGAAATCAGATCGAAACTGTCTAACTCACTTCCTCTTTTCTTTCTTTTTTCCCCTACCACGTAAATCGTTCCCTGATTACCGTAAACACCTTCTTAACAGATCAAAAGGAACGATTTTAAGTGAGCGGCTTACTCACAAAGTTCATTACGGTAACGCCCATCATATTTAGCTGAGCAGCTCCGCCTGCCTGGCTTTGATCTGAGGGCCTGTGTCTGTTCCTGCAGTTAATCTACGTTTCGCTGGCATCAGACTTTTTCAGCACTTACGCCTTGAGTGTGTGGAGCAGCCTAGTAGAATTAGGAGAGCTGGGCTAAAGAGATTATTTTTCCTTTTGCGGTATTTTAAAAACATATATTTTGAAACACCTGTAACAACACACGTTGGATGTTTTGCTTTTCCTCACGGCGCCACCACCAAAGTGAATTCATCCCTTTTACCCTTTCACACCAAAGCCTTCACATCTGCAGTGCGGGTTTCTGGCAGAGCGCTATTTATTATTAATGATGGAACAATTTACAGCAGGCCAGCATCCTAACCCTCAAAGCACTGTAACTGTAAGGGAGAGTGCGGGGCCACCTAACGTGCATTGCTAACGGTGCAGTCCACCTGAAGGGAACTGTCCCTTAAACAGTGATCTTGCTGATGTCTGCTAGAGCTGACCGGCTGCCGTTAGCACCAATGTGGAGGATGAGGACCAGTGCCTCAGACTCCCTAATTGGCAATGATATAAGTTTGACCTTTGGGAAGACAGAGCATTTTGATCTGATTTCTAGAAATGATCTGGGGGGAGTCTCTCTCTGCTGTTCAGTGTCGTGCTCAATAAAACCTACAGAAAGTAATCTGTTTCATTTTAACATCTGCTGGCATCCTGGAATCATCAATTTTCCAGCTCAGCCTCCTAAATGCTTTCTCTCCGCTCTCCCTCGCCTTGATTTCTCTGAAGTATTTAAGATCGTTGACCAGACCTTCTCCAAATGCCCAAAACTCTGTCCTCTACTGGCTTCCGTAATGCTAGATAACTTGTTCTATCCCCATCTTCCCCATTCATTTATCCCATCAAAGCAGGCATGCCAGGCTGCCAAATTTCTTCTCTTCCTTTTCTATTTCTCTAGGACTTTTAACAATTTTCTCCCTCACTAAAAATAAAGGTGATGATGATCAAGTAAATCCCTGTATGGTCACCGTTTTATAATTCTAATATTTCCACGTGATCTGTCTCCCAGCACCACTACAAACTGCATGAAACATCTCACCATATTTCACTATTGGCACGTTTTATGTCCTGCTTGGCTAGACTGTGCAGGGCTGGGACTATAACCTCTTAGCTGTAACCACACTAACCACCTACCAAAGCCAAGGTACATAGTAGGAGCTGAATGTGTGGATATTATCAGCCTCCTTTTATATATAATACTGTGTTTTACAGATAACCCTGATGTTTTCAGAAATTTACCATAGTCACAAAATACAGAAATGCTGAATATTGTCTAGATCTCTGACTCTGAATCCATTTATCTTTTTATTACACCAGAGGCAAAATAGACCAAAACTTATCTCTCTTGTACACCAGTCTTCACCAATCCACAGACAGGACCATAGCATTTACCTTCCACTGTTTCTAGATGTACCTGATCACAACCATTTGTTAAGGTATTTCACAGCAGTGCAGGTTTCTAGACCCTGTTCTTGTTCCGGTGCCTATGAATATCCAGAGGAATTGGATGTTTAGGAAATCAGATGTCTAAATAGTTTCTCTCTCATAGTCATTCTGTCCAAGTGACTTCCATGGGGCTGCTGATCCTGACTTCAACTCCTAAGCGGGAAAAGAAAACCATGTACCCAAAGTTGACTCCACTCTGGAGCAGGCACAAAGGAAGATAAACTCATCTCTACACCTGTAGGTTCACATTGATGAGACATTTTGCAAACATGTTGCTTCTTGAAGTGTGGCCTCAGGACCACACATCACCTGGGACTTGTCAGAAATGCAAATTCTCAGCCCAGCCTAACTGAACTGTGGAATCTGAACTGACTCTGAAGATGAGGCCCAACAATTTGTGTTTCTAGTGCACCCAGAAACATAAGAACGCTGTCTCTAATACCATTCTAAACAGACGTTACTGGTTCTAGTCTACAGGAAATAGTAACCCTTCTGCAGAATGCCCTCTGCAGCATTTAAACGTCATTTGAAGTCCTTTTGTTTCATGTTCTAGGGCCAACCCTTGTAAACTTAGGGTCTGTATCTCTTCATGAATCAGACAGTTCATGCTAATATTTCTTCCGAGCTATTTTCAATGCTTTCTTGTACAGAGTATTTCATGAGAAAGCTTGCCATCATGGTGTCACTTCCGAGTAAGCCCCTAAGCAAAAGTCTTGCCCACCTGGTCCCATTTTATGCAAACGTTTCTCAGCACTGAGTTTGATATGGGCAGAACTCAATAAATATTTATCAAAAAATTTTAAAGAACCTTTCTGTTCATCACCATAGTATTTTGGTCAGAGGCTGTCAGTGAAGGAGAGCAGAATCCTCAGGGCCTCCCTCCTTGCTCTGCAGGTCAGTATCGTTGGCCTCCTTGTTATTCATCATGCCCACTTCATGCTTTTGGCCCCAGCCTTTTCCACTTGATTTGCCTCCTTGCCCACTGCCCAGATTTGAGACACTTCCCTGACTACCTTTCATTTCCTATGGGTCTAATCACTTGTGTTCACTCTGATTTCTGATCCATCCTGTTTCCCAAATAACTTGTGATCCTTCTCTCCAATTTACCATCACCTACAGGTGTAACTGTTGAGCTTATTAATTCAGCTCCAGTGAGGAGTTGTTTGATACATCCTTCTTCATTTCCACCTTTGGAGCTGAAGTCAGCTTCAACAGATACAGAGAATTCATTTAGAAAAAATGGCAGGGAAAGCAAAACAGGGTTCATGCCAAGTCAAATCACATGTAGGGGGGTAGTCTGTTATTAACATGCATTAAGCACTTGGGCATGCTAAGTGCTTAATACATGTCAATAACTATAATAATAAGACATATAGTGAGGCGATGGCATTGTGTTTGCACCCTCCCCGCCCGGGTAGCTATTTAACATGGTCAGTTGGGCTTCTGGACTCGGGCCAGTTGGTACCCAGTCTGGCTTTTGCTAAGAAGTGACTGCAGCTGTTACAGTCCATGAACCTCTTGTAATGCTGTCCAGCACCCAGCAGGGAGATACAATTGTCCAGCAAATAGATTTAAGAAATGGACTAGAAATGGAGTTTCCCAGGCAGCATTTGAAAAACTAATCCTTCCATTTGTAACAGCAACTACAGAAGAAAATGAAGAAAAATGTAGTACCCTGTGAGAATCAATTGAGATGGGAAATAGTAAATAGTTTATAATGTTTCTATAGCATGCTCTTCTACAAAATTTTATACAAATTGAATCTTCATTTCTAAATCAGAGAATCTTACCTCATAACCATGTTGCTATTAGATGTGTGCTTAGTTAGCTGGAAGACTGTGTAAGAAAAAGATGATGGATGGAGCTGAGCCTTGCCATGGAGAAGGACATTCTGGAGGCCATATATGAAAAACACAGGGAGCAATACTACTGGAATCAGGGCTCCTCAATTTGATAACAGACTCCCCAAATTACTAATTTTCTGATATTCAATGAGTTTCAAATCCTATTTTTTAGCTTCCTTTATAAAATAGGAAAAAGAATTTCTCCCCTACCTCTTTATAAAATGTTTGAGAAAAATGAAAGATAATATAGACATACATAAATCTGTATGCAAGTCTCGTTACATAATACAGTATAATGAATAGTCCCCAAATGCTAATGATTTACGACAACAACTATTTTTTCCTCATGAATTTCTGGATTGGCTGTGGTTCACCCGAGCTTGGCTGGACTTGAGTCCAAGTCTGCCTAGATGTCTCTCATTCTGTAACTTGGGCTGAAGTTTCCATGGTGATTTTGCTTTTGTTCTTCTGCTGGCTGCTGACTGCAATGCAGAAGAGCAAGTAGAGACCTACTACAGCTGTTGAAGTCTGAACAGAGTCATTTGCTGAAGTCAATATTGTATTGTTCAGTGAAGTCTCAAGGTGAAGCCAGTATCAAGAGGGAAGCAAACCATCTTTAGTCCACCAAGAAACCATGGCATGAATGGGAGGAAAGTAAAACTGTTCAGCAAATATAATCTACAAGATTGCTCTGGAAGTTGAAAGGTAACAGTCAGATATTAGGGTGATAATGATTACTTTAACCTTGGGTGGTTAACAGTCTGAAATTGTCTTGCAAATGATGAGATTTGTAGTTTTGTGGGAACAAATGCGTTCAGGCATAGACTTCCTTTTCAAAATATTATAGTTGTTTATCAAAATGTCAAAGGATGCATTTCCAGCAAATATCTAATGGACAAACAGATACAGGTGGAAGACACTATGATATTAGTGAGTATACCTTCCACAGTCGTCTCAGTTTCCTACAGGACATATATTGGTGGGTCCTCGACACTCAGGATATATTACAAGCCAAATCACATGGGAAGCCAGCATGATTTCCTTACACAGTTGGGGAAACTGCCTATTAGAGGCCCCAGCCCCTGGATCTAACCATTCTAGAACAGGTCATATACTGACCAATCTTCCTATTTGTGCAGTTGCGCTGCTATTGCGTGACACGGACTTGTGATCAGCCTGTTATCAGGCAGAGATACAGTCCACTGAGAGCTCAGCCAGGGTTTCCTGCCAACTTTGTACGAGCTCCTTAGACACAGATTTGCAACTGCTTATAAGCTGGCAGGAGAGATGGCCTCTAGAATCAGAAGTATAAATATCAATTTGGAAAATCAGAAGAGCGATTGAAAATTAACAGGCTCAATTTTGATGATAATGTGGTATGTTAAACACATAGGGAGACAAAACACAAATAAGAAGTCCATAGACTAAGGTAGGGCAAATCCATATGAGTGTGACCAGAAAAGAGACATAGTCCCTCCCTTCAGCAAAGCAAATATTTCTTCTGAATTTCTCAAAAGATCATAATCCCAGCCTCCCCTAGAGGAGCATCCAAGCCCAGGCCCAGAATAATAAGAACACAAACAGTCCACTTTTATTTACTGCAAAAAAGAAACAGGTTTAAAGACAGTATTTTTTCCAAGATAGACATGACGTATTCAGGGCATAGTTTGTTTAGCACTGATGTCCTTTAACTGTGACACAACAAGGAAGACAAGCTCCCTTCCGGAAAGCGCCTGAGTGGTGTGTCCCTGGGTCCTACGTGTACATGAAAAGGGGAGATGGCGCACAGAGGATCATAGCAGAACACTGGTGAGTACTCGGATAAAGTTTGCCAAACCAACATCAGTCTTCTCTCCTCTCACAGTCATCATTAGCCAAACAGTTACCATAAAACTGGGGCAAAGGGGATAGTTAGAGTTAACCCAAATATTTGGGTCTTCTTCATGCCAGATTGGATCTAGATCAAACTAGATTATGCTGCATAGTAGACCTAAGAAACCAAATAAGATTAAAGTGAGCCAAGTGGGTTTAAAAGTCTATTGGAGAAGGCTTTTCACTGAGACTTTCACGTCCCACCTCTCTGACTCTTTGATGGGGGCTGCCGCGGGTCTAGTAGAGGCTAGGAAGCTGGACACACGGCGTGCTCCTGAGGTCAAGATGGGTGTACTCTGAGGGACGGCATGCTTTGAGAGTTTGGACTACTCCTCCTTTCTTTTCTCTTCCTAACTGCTGCTAGCAGAGTGCCTGACCCAGAAAATCAAATAAAAAATCAATTGACAATTAACATGAGAGATACATGCATGAAACAAATTTGGGGTGAAGAGTAAAGATGGATCCGAAACCTGGGATTTACTCCTGATCCAAGTTCACAGTCAATTTGCAGGAAGGCATGCACACTGTGGCTGGTGTTAGGCTCTTGTCCTTGGCTTTAGTGTCTCTGAGGCCTGCTGACACAAGACACTGTTCTTTTTTAAGGCTGGAAGTAGAGAAAAGGCGTCGAAACAGGTCTATGTGACTCTCAACTCAATTCCCTTGTTATTTCTGTCTCTCGTTTTTGGTAGAAGATCAAGGAAGAAAGGAGAAGGAAGAGGAAAACCAAGTCAGGGCAAAGCAGAAAGGATCTGAAGTTGCTCAAGAGTAAAACATGAACATCATTTCTCAAGGGAAAAACACGAGGCTTGAAATGGCATGGACATAGATTTGACTTCTCTCTCCATCACTCACTAACTCATCTCCAGCAGACAGGTGATCTCCCTGGATCTTTCTGTTTTCTTATCTGAAAAATAAGAATATTTGCTTTTCAGAATTATTTTAGTGATTATAAAAGTAATCAGCCCTACAAATGGCATATTATAAAATGTCAACTGATAGCAGACTTCATTTTCCAACAAGTCCTAAATGGAAAAAAACTGGAGAAATGAAGCTCACCAAATATCATGTGTTTTATAAGCAACTTTGCTCTCAGAAAAGTTCACTAATAGTCAACATGAACTGGTTCTGTATAAACCTACAGAGTCATAGAGCAAAACTTGCAGCAGGAAAAAGGTGTGTGCCTGTTTTTAAATCATTGTGAGGAGTACATGAGTTAATGCATAGAAGCAGTTTGAACAGTGCCTGGCCCAGAGTGACACTGCAGTTATCAGTAGTAGTGGTATTAATATTGACTTAATTGACCACATAAGTTTCTCTCAAATAGCGGACTAGCCTCAATATCAACAGATCCCAAGCTTTGTAAATCCAAGTCTCTGGTCCAGAGAGGGTGTGCAGGGGGGAGAAACTGAGAAATGAATTGTCTACCTCAAAACACCACTGTTTCGGGTATCGGGACACTGATCCTCTTTATGAGTACTGGGAAATTGGAACTAATGTGACAGTCATTGCGGGCTGTTTCAGGGTGCCAGTATTCTGGGGACCTGCACTTTCCTCAGAGGCCCCTTGGCCAGTTTCTAGGAGAAGCTTCCAATTGGTGACTTGGGTTTTGAATTATCCTGCTGGTTTGTATGGGAAAGTGTTTGGGTGTTTTTGTTTTGTTTTTTAAAATTAGACGCAGGAGAGCCATAGAAATTAGGCCAGAAGAATATTAGAAATTAAAAAGCATCATAATTGTCAATGCATTAAAATACCATTGTTGCTCTTCTATTTCCATAACAATGCCTCTTTCACCATCAAACGGTCTGTGTGCGACACTTCCGTGTATATAAACTTCGGGTGCAAGATGTGCTTTCTTGCAACTGTGAATGGAAAAGGTAGGTTTCTCCCTCTGTTGGTTGATGTCTGAACCACATGGGGATGGCAGCTTTTCACTCTCTTTTTGGTAATAATGACTCATGAACTCAAACAAGATTTTGAAGGAATCTTAGCTGTAAGGCGAAAGGATTGGAAATAGGGTAACATTATGACTTGTGACCAGTTCTCCAAAATGGCAGCAAAAAATACGCTGTGGCTCAGATCCCCTTGTAACCCCGGGGAACCACAGACTAGTGGGAGGCGCACAGGCAGCCTTCCAGTCGCGCTCTCTCTCTGCCTCCTCCCCAGCCAGCACTCTCCTTCCCACCTCCTTAGTCTCTTGCAGAACTAGCTGGAATGGAAGCCTCCTCTCTGGGATTCATGGGAGTAAAGGCCCTTCAGAGAGGGATACAAAACCAAAGGCCATTTTAAAATTTACCACTTACAGCAGATTCAGAGTTCAGGGAAAACTCAGGAGGAGCCTCCAGAGGTCTCAGAGGGTCGGAGTCCTCAGAACACCAGAGGGTCGCCCCATCTGTGGAGAGTGTGGCTCTGAGTCTTGGTACAGCCCCAGGAGGCAGCTGCCCAGCGCTGGGCAGCCACAGGATTTTGCACCCAAGGCCTTAGCTGGGTCTGGGTGCAGCCCCTAGGGCCGGGCAGGAACTGTGTCTGGGGAAGTGGGGCCTGGTGGGACTGCTGCATGGGACTCCACATCCCCTAACACACATTTTCCTCTCTGCTTCTTCAGATATTTGTTCTCTGTCAGCGACTTCCCAGGTGGCCTTGGCTCCTAAAAGCGGGTCATCAAAAGATCATGATCAAAGGGAGCCCTTAGCAAAGACTCTGGACCACCTGCTGAGCGAGGCTTGGCGGGCGTCCTCCGCTTCCGTTTCCAGTGGCCCGAGTTGCGGGGGGATTTTCTATTCTTGTCTGCCCCATGAGCTGCAGGCATGAGTCTGCGCTATTAGATTTACGCATCCAGGTCAACCGCATACTTTGCCAGCCGCCTCGCAGCGGGGAGGGCTGCTGCGGAGTCTTTCTGTCCTTGATGTGTTCATTTCTCCTCGTGTCTCCCTCCCTCTGAAGGCAGTGGCATTAAGGGTCATTAGGGTAAGGCAGTGAGAACATGCAGCGGGGTTTATCGTAAAAGCAAAGACTAAATCTCCCTGCTCACAGGACCTGGCACGGACTTGTCCAGCTCTGGGCTTCTGTGTGCCCGGGAAGATGGCTCCTGCTTTAAAGCAGCGGCTCCCCCGGGCCAAGGGGCAAGGCTGTTAAGATCAGAATGTGCTGCTGCCTTAATGCTTTGAATTTACAAGGGCTGTTTGTGAAATGCCTGCAGCTTTATTTCTCTCTCCTAGAAGCATGAAACCCTGGAAGGACCAGCGATGAGGCAGGTATTCATAGAGTAAAACCTCTCTGGCTGAATTTATTAATTGCAGAGAATGGGCTGCGATATCCTCTTTGATACCAGAAACTACGTTCACAGAGGTAGAACGATAGAACACATGGAGGCATTTAGGACGTCAGAAAGCGGGACTTGTAAAAATAAATCACTTAAGCTAGCAACAAATGAGCTGGAAATGTGAAACACACGTCTTAGTGTTGGGTTAAAGGTAGGAAGGGGCAGGAGATTGGCTCAAGTTGGGAGACAAAGGGGTGTGATGTGGACGGGAAAGGAAAAGAGAAAGAGCTGGGGAGATTAGAGGGCAGAGATCTCCAAAGCAGCAAAAAAGACTTGAACAGAGCAAGGCCAGAGCTGAACTGTGCCACACAGCATCAATCAGATCCACGCCTGAGTCCCCAGCGCGCCTTGGAAAGAGGCTCACAGCGGCCAGCTCGGCCACTGGCCTGCTTCACCTTTAGGAGTGCAGAGAGCTGCGAAAATCCATTCTGAGCCCTGCTTGAGAGCAAAATTAGCTTGACCTTCCGGGCCGACCTTCCGGAAGGGGCTCCTGTTCGGCTGTCATTCCTAATCCTAAAAGTTTAAGTGACAAGGACATGCATGCACGCGCATACATGCTTGAAGGCAGGCATGTGCATAAACACACACTATTCAGCTGCCTCAAAGCAACTTCCGCTGCAGTTACTGGGATGCATAATAATAGTAAATCTTCGAGATGGCTTCTCATGGATTTTCTTAGGTTTTATGTTCTCTCCTTATAAAAAAAAGAATTATGTGAGGTTTTTTTTCTTTGTAGAAAAACAAATAAATTGTAGTTATGGCTTATTATTTCTCTGGCTGAATTTACTTACTTTTCTATCAGCTGTTATAGATTCCATTATTCAGAAGTGTTCTACCACACTAGGAAATCTGGTGGGAGAGCACAGGTCAAGCCCAACCCCCCCCACCTTCTGCTTCACACCCTCCTATTTATAGAATCTGGGATTTGACTTTGCACTCTGGAGCTTTTGCTCCCCATTATGGATGGAGGCTTTGAACAGACTGGTCTGGTTCAGCAACACATTGAAGGAGAAGTCCTTCATCCTAATGAGTTTATCCATCAGCAAGGTCAAGTGAGTGAGGGAAAATTCTTTTCCACTGGGAAGGGGCTGTTTGTAATGCTGGGATTTAGAACTGAATTTCTAAAGCAGAGATGGGAGGTGACATCAAGTGAAAAACAAAAATGCTATGATGAAGAAAGATCCATCCGGAGTACTGAGAGGTTTTATTTGTGCTTCTTGTCCGGGGAACAGATAGAAACTGGTTCATAGCACTTAATTCTTGTACTCCAATGTTGCATTATTCATATAAACTTCTGGCTTGTTTTCGTGTGTGTGGTATTATAAGGCGAGTTCACTCACTGAACAAATGCTTGCTGAACATCTGTGTATGAACCATAGTGACAAGGTAGGTCTTATGACTTTCTGATGAATAAATCTTTCTCCATGCCTTTGTTGGGTTTATTTTGTGATTGTAGGAGCAATTTTGTAGGAGCAATTTTGTGATTGAATGTAGGTGTTTAGATGAACTCAGGCAAAGGGTAATTCTCCAAGACCATACACAAAGGCCATGAAACCTGAGATTTATTAAGGATACAAAGAGTCATTGGTCCTGTGACTCTGACATATGATCCCACACTAACACCTGATTTAATATATTCCCAATTTTACCCCTGAATACACTCAGCAACCAACAGGTTACTATCTCTCAAGACCAACAAAGCTCCTTTTTATGGACTCAGAGTACTACAAAATTGTTTCTCATATTTAGTTAAAAGTTATCTTTCTTTTTTAAAATGTAGTTTGACCATTTTATTTGTTTGTTTTTTAAATTAAGATGTGTGCAATGCATGCAGACTGCATTCATCTTGGGGAGCAGGTACATGTACAAACTACAGCTTGATTGTTTTTATAATCTCTTTCCCCTTTCCTCCGAGCTCCCTTGCTTCCCCTCTAAATCCCCTTTCCCCATTTTTGTTCTTGTTATATTATGAATCTCATCTCATGTTCACGATATATAATCTTCATTTTCACTGAGGTTGTTAGGTTCCTGTACACGGCACATCTTTAGTCTACATATTTCTCTTCCCCCTCTCCTTTCCTCTCACCCACATGGTTTTAGATCCCCTTGCCATTTGCAAGAAGTCTGTCTTTATATGATTCTTCTCTACTGTTTCCTGTTTTTGCCCACCAGAGCTACCCAGAGCTAATCATATTTTCTCCCGCATGGCAACTATTCTCTTGCACTGCTTACCAACATGGCTCTTCTCTAGACTCAACATTCTCTATCCATTTAAGTTTTCTTGCACAGCACAGTTGTCATCTTCTTTCACCCATCCTGCTGATCTATGATTCACCAACTTTCTTCTGCAGGTATAACGCTAAGTATCTCAAGCATGCTTTTGGATCAGGTTTGGCTATAGTGTGGCTTCTCTTATTTGGAATATTCTTTCATTATTAATGCAGACTAAATAGATATTCCTTGTTTGGATATCTCCCTACATGATTGGCTCTTATCAAGATTATAGTAAACCATGGCTCCCAGATTGGTCATTTCTAGAGGTTTGTCTTTTAATTTCATCTCTGTTCACTGTGCACATTCACTGGTTGTTTGACTTGTGTCTGAATGTCACCTCCAAAGCCTCATGGAGTCATAGGTGAGGCTTTTTCGAGGTGGATGCATCTAGAGTGTGTGACTGTAATTGATTCATGGTGTAATGTTACACTCAAGGGCACTAGGATTAAGAGTGTGAGTGCTACCTAAGTAGTTTGGGTAGAGAAGGGGCAGAAGGGCCCCTCCTTGTTGCTTTGCTACCTTCTGTCCACCATCAACTGTTCCCCTCTGCAAAGTCACCCTGCCTTGGAACCAGCCAGTTAAGGACTGAAACCTCTACGAACAGTGAGCTAAATAAACCCTTCTTCCCTTAACTTTGAGTGATGGGTATTTTGTTTCAGCCATAAGAAAAGTAACCAAGACATTGCTTTTCTGAAACCAAACAGTCTTTGTGTTTTTCACTACAAAATTTTATCCTGCTTGAACAAACATGTCATTACAGTTGGTTAAAACTGGTTGGGAACATTTTCTGTCATGAACTCAATAAATTCCAGTGTCATTTATCGGTCTGCTGTAACCAGATTATCATATATCAGCCTCTAGTAACTGTTTAATAGGACAAGATTTCAAACAGCCTTATTAAGAAGCCGGACCATCAATGAAAATGACATTAAGACCTCCCTCCATTCTAGACATTGACCAATTCCAAACTGAGAATATGAATCAACATTGATTTAATGACAAAGTCATCTAACAGCTAAAGGCCAGTGAAACTATTCTGTCTTGTAAATCATACTGTGGTCAGTTGTACTTTACCTAATCATCATAGTTTGTGTCAGTTTTTTATGGATTAAAGTTCCCTTTACAAATGTTCACTAATTTGTCCACGTATTCCAATAAAATGGTTAGTTTCAAACATTCCAAAATTGTTTCCAGATATTAACTCTTCCAAGTTTTAGTCTACAGTTTCTGATTCCTGCCTATCATACAATTTTCCGTTTTGAATGATATTTATGGATTTAATACCTCCCTGCAGCCGTGTAAACTCCTTGTGGGCAGGCCCTATATAATAACTTATTTGTGCATTGTATATGTAAAGTATTTAAACAGCAGGTGCTCGAAAAGTGGCTGTTAAGTGTTGAACTGCCGGGGTGATGTAGATGGAGAACTTCACAGGATTTTAGAATTCTGCAGTGTTTCAAGGCTCTGAGACAAAACATTATAATGATGTATTTTCTTTCAGATTTATAGTGAGCATATGATGGATCAGCTTCATGATCTCTGAGTAAGCAATATTTGCCTTTAAGATAGCCTGAGGCTTTTCATTCAAGCCAGCAAACTTCCTTTTTAGTGTATTTTCCCTAGAATCAGTAATTTTTCCATCTAACCTGCCAGAGACCGTGAAAGTCTCCCAACCTGCAGTAATTATCTCGACAAGGTCAATTAGTATTTTAAAAAATGATACAGTCACTTGGCTGCTGGTTTTCCTTTTTACTACTATTTCTCAGCAAATGCTCCCAGCCTCAACTGCCATGGAAACTGCATTGCACCAAAGGAAAAATTTGTCTATATGGATGCCAGAAGAAAGAATCCTTCAGGTAGAGAGCGCATATGCAGATTATGGGTGTTTGGGAGACCCCAGTCCCCAGCAGAGCACTCTGTGACTGCAGCATGTGCGGAGCTGTCTCAGACTCCCCTCCACAGCTCACACACCTGAGGAGGCTGCTAAGGCCCCACGCTGGAAGTATAGGGTTAAGAGAAATCTGTGCAGAGAGGGAAAAATCATCTCCTGAGAAGGAGACTTTTAAAAAACCACCACCTAAAAAATAGCTTTTTTCTGACTAATGTTAAAGGATGGAAATTAGATCAAGCCTCGGTCAAACACTAAATCCTTGTCTAGTTTGTTTTTGTTTTCCCCACTAGCACAGAATTCCCAAGGGTTTGCTAAGCCTGGCTATCAAATACTCTATGCCCTCTAGTTTGTTTTATGGGAGAAAATTTGTATTTAGACATTTCTATTAATATTTTATTCTGGTGGAGAGTTTTTTCTTAACAGAATTCAGAACTGTGTGATTTTTAGATACGTATTCCAAGGAGTTAGTGGCACTCTTTAATAACCATGAAATGTTCAAGGTTGCTCTTCAAATCTACATTTAAAGATCAACATCAGCGATAAGGATTCCTTGAGGTATAAAATTGCCCAGTACAAGATGGGGTGGGAATTTAGGGGGGAAGATTAAACAGACTGCAAACAAAACTGGACTGGGACATTTCTCTTTTCCAGAGCACAGCTCTTTCTTCCATGCCATTAGTTCTCTCCGTGTGAGTCTTTTCTGCTTTAAACCCCTGGAAAGACAGAGCAGATCCCAAGCTAGGGGAACTTCGAGGCAGGCATGAGAGAATCTTGTCTCTGACCCAGGAGCCCAGCTGTGTCCTGAGCACTGAATAGCTACTTCCTTCTTGCTGAGCAGGAAGATGCAATGTACGGGCCACAGGGACAGACAGCAGCACCTGTTCCCAGTGCAGGCTGTATGCCAAAGGGGCAGTCGGTGACCAACGACGCCCTAGTGATTCCCGCAGAACACCCATAGGGTGTCTCTTTCACAGACTCAGCCGAGGTAACAGCACCACATGAAGCAGCTTCACAGGACTTGGGCCTAGGACACCAAACAAGAAGAATGTAAACCATAGGCAGGAACAGATTAAACTTCCTCTGCTCTGGGAAACAGCACAAGGAAAATATTAGGTCCTCGAGGTAGCATTCAATATCGATCGGAAGGCTGACCTGATGAAGAACCGCCTAAAATTTTGTTTGCTGTTGCTTCTCTCCAAGGTCCTGGGATAATTTGTAATTCAAACTTGGAAAGAATCCTGAACTGTTTCCTTCAGATTTATTCTTTCCACATGTGCAGTGAAATAATTAAAACACCTCATCTGCTTTTAGAACTTGAACTTTTTTTTGAAATTTTTTTAAAAAGGCAAGAAATTGCTGATTGAATCTATATTTCTCCTGATCTTCCACTAATTTAATTTAATGTAAAACTATTTTCTGTGATGAACAATAGATAGAAGTAGATTTTTAAAAATAGGTTTTAAAATGTTTTATATTTGTTAGTTCATAGTAATAAGCCTATCACTCCCATCCTTACTACTCAAGATGAATTATACAATGCTTAAAGATAAGAAGGCTCATGTAGCTCTCATGAGGATCTCAGGTCACTTGAGAAATATTATTTCTTTTAGGCCACAGGGTGCTAGAAATAGCTGATACAGCATCCAAATGCTTTCTTATGGACTTAATAACATGCAGTGATTATTAAACTAAATTAGCGAAGACCTTTTAATTATGGCTGTTTCAGTCAATTTTCATAACAGTTTCTTATATGATATGTGTCACACTTATCAAAGTAAAATAATCTGAGCATAAAAATTTTTGCACGATCAGACAAACACATGATTTAATTGAACTCATAGTTCAATCAATCTGTCATCTTACATGGGGAGGATAGCTAATAACAATCTTGAAAACCACCAAGAAAATAACTCTTAAACATTCATATGACTAAACACAATAAGATACGTGAGGAAATGAATGTTAATTAGCTCAACTAAGTCATTCTAGAATATATACATATTTCAAAACAGTATGTTGTGCATGGTAAATATATGCAATTTTTGTCAATTTGTAAAAGTTTAATTAAAAATAACACTAATGTTTTAAAAAAGAAATTCTATCCTAGGATGTGTCTAACCATCTCTTCAACCAAGAATATAGCTTATGAATGAGTAATAAGCAATACCTTCTGAGGTCATGTATTGACCTCGTTGAAAGCAATTATAAGAAGCATTTTAAAGTATTCCAAGAATTTATAATTTCCTGATAATTCAAGAATATTCTCACATTGTTATGGCTTGTGTCAAGATGTCCCCCAAAGCCTCATGTGGTCACAGATGGGACTTTTTGGTGGTGGCTGGATCTAGAATGTATGATGCTGGGATTAAGGGAATGTGATTACTGAATTACTCTCCTGATTGGTTTGGTGTGGTTCTGGGTATTGATAAGGGGAAGGCTCTCCCTGGGCAGAGTGGTACCTGCCCTAAGGCCATGTAGCCTGGATGGGCTGTAAGGGACAGAAAGAGGGCTGTTGTCATTGCTTGCTGTGGCCTTGCTTCTTGACTGCTTTGCTGCCTCTGCCTGCCATGGGCTGCTGCTCCTCTGGGATGTCCCTCTGCCAGGCCACTCTGCCTTGGAGCTCGACCGCTGTGAACTACAACCTCTAAACCTGTGAGTCACTAGAAACCTTTGGATGTTGGGTATTTTGTCTCAGAAACAAGAAAAGTAACTAAGACACACATTATACTTACCCAAGTGCCTTTTAAATCTACATTTATTTTCAACCTGCTTCCTTATTGAAGTTGTTCTATCAACCATGTCTGGAAAATTCACTTCCTCTAATGGTAACTCCTACGAGTGTGGGCAAGAAAAGTGCGGAGTCTGTGTTTGCCTTATTCATTTCCATTTCCTCAATGTCTCCCTTGGTGTCTGTAGGTTTTCCAAAATCTGCTTCTCTTTTTAATAGTTCTTAGCCAATAATTCTAAGGAAGCAAACAAAAATTCGGGCATTATTTGCTTTCATCTTTTTGAATAAAAGTTGACTGGAAAGACTGCAAGAACCTACTCACTGATTTCCCTCTGTAAGTCCCAGGCCCGCTTCTGTGTGGATCTTCCCTCCCAACCATCACCCCTAAAGACACACACACACACACACACACACACAGCGCAAGAGAGAGAGAGAGAGCAACTGAGACTTGTTTGAAACCATTGTTAAGCAGTTGTGCCTATAGAATAGTCTCATATCCTCAGTCTGGAATGCAGTCTGTCCGATCAATCCCTGAAACCAGCTCTGCTCATTTCCTATTCAGCCTGGTCTCTCCTTGGGCTCTAACCCACTCAGTGCTCTGGCCACTCCGTGAAAGTCTCCTTTCCTGTTGTGCATGGGTGCCTCTTTCCATTCTCTTCCTAGTGCCCCTCTCACCCCCAACCCCCAGCCTTCATTAACGCAGCCCTGGAATGCCTACCACAGCTCTATCAACCCTTCCCAACCTATCTCAGGAATGGCCAATCAGAAGCTTTCGAGAGCCACTTCCTGGGCACTCCATATGCACCCCAGTTCCAGGATTGTGAATGTCATTTGTATTTTAGGATCACTTAGGGAGTTTGTAAAACTGACTGGGTCCCAATTAAATCAAAATTTTAGAAGGAGAGAGATCCAGTCATAGAACTTTTAAAGTTTTCCAGATGATTCTAATGGGCTGCCAGAGTTCACAACCCTGCTTTTTGGTAATTTTTATGTTTTGGAGTGTGTGTGTGTGTGTGTGTGTGTGTGCGTGTGCGCATGTGCTTTTTGATAATTTTTATGTTTTCATGGGAAGAGGGTCTTAAGCTCCCAGTCACAGATAGTGCTTGACCTGTATCTGTCTTCACAGCAACTGGCATAGTTCCTGGCATGTAACAGGTGGTCAGACATTGTTTGTATATTCACAATGAAATACAAATACAGGCAAAGCCCCTTCACAGGGCAAAAAAAGCTCATAAATGCAATAGATGGTGAGCTCTAATATGGAAAACTTTACAGGGGAATATTGTCCAATATTCTGATGCAGAGAGCAGGGATAAAGGTGCTTCGTTTTACTTGTAACCTGAGTCATTATTGTAAATCAAAGCTGAAGGGGAGCGTGAGGTAAGAAATTGTGTCTTTCTGAGTATGTTCTCTAGCAGTGATTGTCACTTTCTCAAAAAATTTAACAACTATTATGTTGATGTGATACTGTTAGGACTGTGGTTGAAAGGAAGAAAAAGAAAAAGAACTTTAAAGAAATCAGTGGAAAGCAACACTCAGCCATCTAGAGTAAGAATCTAAGGGTAGAGGCGAACTCTGGCCCCTGCCTTCAGGAACTAGCCCAAGCGCCAGCTGCTCCCCAATATTGCCATGCTCACCAGATGTTAGGGCCTGACTGGCCCTCCTCCACCTTCCTTTGTGTCTCCAACCCTCGCCCCCTTTCTTTTGCATGGATTGTAGGTAGTGCACAACCGAGTCACCGTCTCTGGTGTGACTTCTGCCCCTTTCGTGACCACACTGCGCCTCAGCCTGGCCCAGCTTAAACATCAGCAGCTTCCTGAGTGCGCTGCTGAAAGGGCTGCACGGTTTGACATGCTCAGTCAGTGGTAACTGCTGCCGTTGTTCAGTGGCTCTGGGCAGACACAAATTTCATCACACAGCAAAACGGGCAACTGCTGCAGAGCAAAGCAGAAGGAAACTACTGGTATGGTTTTGGATAGCAGAAAACATATCCTCATATAAAAACATAATTTTGTTTAAGTCCAGACATTGTGACCTTTTGAAATGCATTATTGACAATCTACTTAACGCGCAAATTGGATTTCTGATCTCCAGACAAGATAGGAAAGAAAGCATGTTCATCTCAGTTGTAAAGGTTTTAGGCATAGTATTCAAATAATCTAACCAGTTAGTGAAAAGCCTTTCTAAAAAAAGGAAGAAGATCTTTTAAAACTTGTTTGAAAAAGCATCTCTCTCCCTGTTTCCTATAATCTATCTTTTATTTTGCTCTTTAACTTGCCTATACTTTGGGTTTCTTGTATAAGTGAAACCGTACAATATTTAAGCTTGCATGTCTGATTTATTTCATTTAATACTGTGGAGTCAAGCTACATTCATTTATCTATAAATGTCTCAAAATTTTCCTTCTTTATAGCAGCATAGTAGTACTCTGCTGTGTATAAACACATTTTCTTTATCCATTCATCTGTTGATGGACATATAGGCTAGTCCAAGATTTAGCAATTATGTGCTGCTACAAACATATACTCATTGTATACTGCAAATGTGTACTAATAAAAACAAGTAAAATTTTTTTCTAAAGCAGTAAACGTACTTACATATAAACAGTATTTCCACTTGTTACTATCTATCAAGGCCCAAGTAACCAAAGTGAGTTCTTCACGCAGCACTAGTCCTGTGTCTGCTTTTCTCATTCTTTTCCTCTGGTCCTGAGAAGGAGTCATCAGTCCTTTGGATCCTGAAGCTCACCGTGGTTCCTGGTCTTCACAGGTCTCCACCTCTGTTCAGTGAGGCCAGGCCCCTTTTGGTGACAGCGGATGTGCCAGGCTATTCGGACTCCTCCTTTCTAGTCTGTGATATGCACATTCTAGGTCCCTAGCAGACCCCTTCTTGGGTGGGACTTCATTATGGCTGCAAGACAGAGGCAGCATTACTCTCTCCTCTGGCTCACCTGGACCCAGGTCTGAAGTTTCCACAGATTGGCTTCATGATTTTTCCTGCTCTTAGATTTTTGCTTCGCAACTCTCTTCCCAAGACCAACTCCACTCCTCCCATCATTATGTAAACCTCGAGGTCCCTAAGTCACAGCAGAGAGCACAGTCCTATGGGATTCGCTGCACCATGGACTCCTCATAGGTGGACAGATCCAGAAAGTGTTTACGTGCTGCTGGTAACTCAAGTGAACTTCCGGTTTTAGCGATGACTTGTCTGTTAGGCAGCCGCTTAATCCTCTTAACAATATCACTGGTACTGGCACACATCAAAAACCTTAGAATCAGTTTACCATCAACATGTCAATTCCACATCCGGTGATTTATCTTAAAAAATAATCAAAGATGGTGCACAGTTTTAACTTACATGGACAGTAAGAACAATCCTGAAGAGTTTCTTTGCAATGTTGGACATAAAAATCTTTTAAAATCAGTTAAATTACATTAATTTAGCATCATTAGTATTTAACTAATTTGGCACAACAGAATTAGTTAAATTATAGTCCAAACAAACTACACAACACTTTGCAACTTGTACAACACTGTGGAATAAAAATGTATGACAGGGCCGGGGATTAGGCTCAGTGGCTTAAGTGCCTGCCTGGCAAGTGTGAGGTCGTGAGTTCGATCTCGGTACAAAAAAAAAAAAATCTATGACATAAAAGATATCTGTAAGTTAAAAAACAAAGGGTATAAAGCAGTACGACACTAGTCACAGAGGACACGATATCTCTATCAGAGCAAAAACAAACACAGAATTCAAAACAACGGCTCCTTCTTCTGAGGCAAGGGCTGAGATGAGGTTGGACAATGTTTGGCAGTGTTTCTGCTCTGAAATCTGTTGACAAATTCATTTCTTAAAATTTTGCCTTATACCTCCCACTTGGATTACAGACATCATTTGTGTGTATCCAGTATTACACAGTAAAACGCTAAACCTGCGGGGGTGTCCTCATTTCAGGGCACGCCTGTCTATGAGCCCTGGCAAGAGAATGTTTCAAGGGAGAGAAGGAGCCCTCCTTCTCACTTGTACAGAAGGACAATCTACTGCCCAAACATGGGTTGGGTCTGCCGGAAAGGTGTCTTTCAAGTTTGATTCCCAAGGATAGTTATGAGTTCCTCTTTCCACACACCTGCTGTGCTTCCTGTCAGCACGTGTGCCTGGGAATGAGTGTGCACATCTGTCTGTGTGTGCACGTGTATAATCTGTAGTTATTCCCAAATGGCAGGGTTTAAAAGTTTCGCTTACTTGTATTTTCTAGTTTCTTCATTTACCACATACTACTTTTAACATTTTGAATTGTAATTGAGCTTAAGATTCGCACATGTGCTGTACCCTAATCCTTCTCCCAAATATTTTAAAATACCCATTTTTCCCCAGATAAGATGTGTCTTTTCTAAGAGGGAAACTGATCCTAAAAAGGTACAATCAAACATGACACAAATCTATCCAGAAACTTCAAGTCTGAGTAATTTCATGGTCTTGACATTGTACTCTGCCTGGATCCTCCTTCCTCCAAACCTTTATTCCGCAGAACCCCTCCTTCGTTGCTCCTACCTTGTCTCTCCTGTGAGACAGCAAATCTGCGAGCCGACTCCTGAGGTGTGCTGGGTATTGTGCTCTGCACTGTGGACCCTTCAGAAGTACTGGTATTCTTAAATGTTTGTCAGTGCATTTGGCTTTGGTACCAGAAAATGTCAGAGACCCAACACAAAATTTACACTTGGAAAAATGTGGACAGAGAAAGAGAGGGAAAGAGAGAAAGAAAGAAAGAGACAGACAGACGGACAGACAGAGACAGCAGGAGAGAGAAAGAGAGAGAAAAGGAGCTCAAAATGCTAAAGGAGAAAGGCTTTCAAAATCAGTTACATGATTAATTCAATCTATGTCAGGAATATTCATATATATATGTGTAAGAATAGAGGGATGAAAATCTAATAAATGTTGCAATTTTTCCTCAGATTAAAATGGTTTTATTGTTTTTCTTGGTTTAGAAAATAATTTATATATAGTTAAACTTTTAATAAAATATAAATTTAAAAGACAGTAAAAGCTCTATACTAAATGACTATTATTAATATTTTAGGATTTATCCTGCAGAACTCTTTTAAAAATTTATCATAATGATATAGGGGAATGAAACTCTTGACCTACTATGTCCGGGATGAGTTCGTGTTCTCTAAAATCAAAGAATGAATTTTAGGAACAATAGAGGTTAAGAACAGGATATATTTATTGAGAGAAAGAAAGCTTCTGAGAGAGAGCCAGAGGGGTCCTGAGCGGGTTGCCATTTAGGCATAACTAAAAGGAAAATGTGAATAGAAAGTTATCACAGTTACAGTTTAAGCGACCCATATTTTGGTGACTATATTGAAGTACAGTGCCTGGAAGGAAGACCAGAGTTGAGAAAGACAAAGAGACATATGCCAATGTCCAGCAATTGGCTGGTCTTTACCTCTTGTCATGATTACTCAGGGCACCTCTGTGGAGATGACAGGCAGAGATGACAGTCTGGCCAGAGGGAGGAGACCAGTGCCCCGAGGCCCTTCAGTTCTCCTGGACCAGCTGATAGGATGGGTCTGAACCCGGGCCTTGGCCTCAGAGGTCAGTCCAGCCCCCCGTGGTCACCTTTGCAGTTAGGGCATGGCTTGGGGGCCTTTAAGGCAGGCCCTCTTAAAGTGGCCTGGCAGTGGCCTGGCTTGTGGCAGCAATAGGAGGTAGGCATCGTCATCCAGTTCTTCTTGGACCCCCAAGAACCAGACTGAAAATGTTTGTGTTTTTAAGGCCATAATAAAGGCAGCCATTTTGGGGGGTTTTTTTGTCTGCTTGCTTTGGTTTTCTCCCAGCCCTGATTATAGAATACTAAGGAAGCAGTTTGTACTAAAGAATCCAGTCAACCATCTGAGCAAAGGCTGTCTTCTGTAGCTTTTTTCTAATGTCTGGAGTTGACTGGGTAATAAGCATGTCTTTAAGCAAAATCCATCCTTCTATTGAATCAAGATCTATGAACATATGTTTTATTACTGCCTCTGATAAAAGATCTAAGCAGTCAGAGGGGTTTTCACCTTTTTCCTGAGAAATAGCCGACAATTTAAAATAACCAGAAGGCTTGGTTTTTGTACTTCTTAGACCTTCAAGAATGCACACTTGAAAATGTCTCCTGTTCCAATCTCCCGTATTGTTGTCAGGCCACTTGGGGTCTTTGCGTGGGAACTGCTTGTGCACCAGCGGGAACTGGTGGTTCTCCTGGCTGTCTATCTTCTGGCCTCCTAAAGGTAACAATATAATATTCATCTCCAAAGGCAATAGCACCTTGTAATGCTGCCTGTCTCTCATTAGAAGTCAATGTTTGATTTAAAAGTAACTGTTAGAGTTTCTGGAACAATAAAGGAACAGAATATAAGCAAAAATAAAAGTGATCTTTTCATTTAAAGGACGTAGAGAGTTGCCCACAGCCAACGAGGCTTTTGCTTTCTCCTTTGCCCAGAAATGGGGGTGTGGTGTATATGTGACCTTTGACCAGATGTGGTGCTTGGGTGGGCACTGATGACATGCCAGCCGACAATTGGAATTTTCTTTGCACACTGGGAAAGGAAGGAGGAAGTTGCAATCCAGGAAGAAGGAGGAAATGACTCTCAGGATAAGCATCCCCGATTTGACCTTCCATGTTGAACTACCACCATAACCAACATTACCTCTTTCTAGCCTAGCTCCTAGGTCTGAGTAGATCTTCTAAAGACATCAATGTATTTATCAGGGTCATCTGAAAATTTTCCTAATTTTAGCTTAATTTGTTTTAAGTCACTGAGAGAAAGAAGCCTATGAATGGGAGTGGGCTCATAAGGATTGTAATTATACCTGGGGCATAGATAAGAATTATCTCTTAATTTGAAGAAAGTTTGAACATGTGGCAAGCAATTCTAACCATTTTTCCTCTTTCTTACAGTATGATTTTAGTTATTAAAAAAAATCATAGTTAATACTTCTGTCTGTGTTCCACTTTGGCTCTGGGGGTAGGTAGGCCACGCTCTCATGCAGAGAAATACCAATTTCAACATGGAAGGGTTGAACATCTTCTAGTGCTTAGAATGCATTCCAAACCAGTAAGGGGCTTTGGCGATGTGTTGCCCATGTCTGTAATGCAAAGCAAGGCATAAGTGTATGAAACCATTTTTGTACCAGGAATTGAACTGAGGAATTTTCACTGAGATACAAAAGATACTGAGCTATCTAGCTACGCAAAAAAGGAAATAAAATAAGGCATCCCTTTTTATTCTTATTTTGATAAATGTCCCCAAGGCATTCCTTAGGTGGAAACTGCTCCAGGTAGACGCCCTCTGGAGAGAGTGGAAGATAGATTCAGTCAGCCTATCCACCCTCAAATGGCCTGGCACACAATCCTATCTTCCCAGGTAGCTACTGAGCTTCATTTCAATAAGTAACTCGTAAAGAAAGAAGCATAACTTTGTAACAAACTCCTGCTTTGTTTATTGTAAAAAAAAAAAAAAAAAAAAAAAAAAAAAAAAAGGTGGGCTAAAGTGTTTCTGTTCTGTGAAAGAGATTCCCTTGGAAATGGAGACAACAAATAAACTTGAGGAACTCCTCCCTAGGCTTTTGTGTTCTCTAATTACCTAGGTAATCTTTTCTAGTGGAGGGCCGTGGCTATGCTTTATTTAAATTTCTATATCTTTGAAGCTCAAAGGTTAAACTTATAAATTATCATCTAGCAATCACATTTTACCAGCTGGTAGAGGCACAGAAAAGAAAAAGGCTATTTACTCTTTTTTTTTTTCCTGGTGTCAGAGATGGAACTCAGGACCTTGTGCTTCTAGGTAAATGCTTGAGCCACAGAGCTAAATCCCTACCCTGAAGGTTACTGACTCTTAATTAACACATGTAAGGCACAAATGTAAATCCTTCCCTGCTAGTTTCTTTTGAAATGTAAAAAAGCTGTTGCAGAGTGCCTTAGTCTAATTTTGAGAGAGGTAGTCTAACTGCCTGAAAAGTATAGGCATCATCTTTAGTTTACTAGCAGAGAGATCTAAGTAGATAGGTAAGTGGAGGTTTTCTGTGACTGGGGAGCCAGTGCCCACTGAGGAAACCTTGGGTGTCTTGGCGATGACCCCTCATTTGTTCTCAGTTTGCATCAGCTTGCATAACCAGAGATTTGTCTCCAGAAAGGAATCCAGCTGTCTGTCTGGTCAGCACTCCATTGACTCCATTGGCCACTGGCTTCAGTGGGGACTAAATCTGTCCTCTGCTTTTAGGAGTGACAGCTGTTGTAACCACTGACTGTCAAAGTTCTATAAGGGATAATTAAAAGCCTGAGCAAGATCACTACCCAATGATCACTACTAGATCACTAACTTTACAATAAAGGTTATAAAGGCCACAACCTGAAAGATTGGAAAGCCACATTATTCTAAATGTATTTAGGTCCCATGTGTGCTACTTCCGGGGATAGCTCCTCCCATTGTCACATGGAAGCCGGTTTCCCTACAGTGTCTCAGGATCGATCTCTGGAAAAGATCATGGCCCGGAACATTAAGCCAGGACATGGCTCTCATGTATGTTCTCCTGCATGGACAAAATTCCGATGTCTCATCTGACCCAGAGATGGAACATGTGTCTTTTATCTAAGATGATTTTATCTTTGGCATTAGCAAATGCTCATTTTCTATGGGCTTAACTTAGAAAGAAAAGGTTGGAATAATCTGGAATTCTTTCTGACTTTACATGCTTCTATAAGGAAAGTACAAAGTGGGAAATCTGTAGAGGTAAAGTCAAAGAAAGGAAACTGAAGTAGAACAGGCTTGACATTTCCTCTAGAGTATGGAGGAAGATCAGAGCCAGTCTGTCTCAGTGAAACCTCGCCTTCAAGTCTTGAAGACTGGCCACCAGCCTAGCACTGCTTAAACAGTGGAAGGAGTCCCGGTTTTTATGGTAGGCATGTATATTTTCCAAGTCTGAGCTAGATTTCACTTAAGAGAACCATTTTACAGAAGTTTACATTAAAATCTGTCGGGCATGTGCTAATTTTATTTTCTCTAGGCTTATTGTCTAAACACGGTCAAGCAAGAAGTACCAGTAACTTCAGCAAATAATTTAACATGTAGAAGAACAATAAAAATGTACCATTAAAGAAATATCATAACCTTATAATTTTCCCATGTTTTAACTTAGATTTACCATTTTAACAAAACTATGTAAGAGACAAAGTAATTATAAACAATGGGGAAACACAAAACAAAATTTGAAGCATAAAAATTTGTTACCTAAATGAGTCCCAGTCCAGAGGCTATGGGACAAAAGCAAACTCTTACCTCTGTCCAGGGATCTTGGTGGAGACCTCCAAATGATATAGAGGAATGAAACTCCCAACCTATTATATATCTGGTATGAGTTCATGTTCTCTAAAATCGAAGAATGAATTTTAGAAACAATGGAGGTCAAGAACAGAATATATTTATTGAGAGAAAGAAAGCTTCTGTCTGAGAGCGACAGAAGGGGTCCCCAGCAGGTTGCCAAGGGCTCTCTCTTTTCTAGGGACTTTTAATGGAGTAAAACCATGAGGTGAGGCAAGTCTAAAGTTGGGGAAAACTGGGACCTCAAAGGCAGACGGGCATAAGGTGGGACAGAGCTATGGTTAGCCAATAAGATTAATTGTTCAGGTAAAATTGATTACATTAGGGACAAATAGGGAAGCAAGTCATGTAGAAAGTGGGCATTCTCAGAGAGTCGTGACTCTTCCCTAGGGGGTTGAGATGGTGACTCCTGACTTCCTCAAGCAGATAGGGAACTATTTAGAATATCAGTCCTTAGGACATGGATGCATTTGTTTGATCTTTTGTCTTGAAGCCTGGCCCACAGCAAGAGGTGTCTGTCTCCTCAACAGTTGCAAGGTATCTGGGCTTCTGCACTGGCTCTATTTAGGACCTAGTTCTGTCTCACCCTCTATAGTATTTCCAACTAACTCAGCTGCCTGTAATAATAACTCTGAATTGAGAACTTTTGGTAAGTTAGAACTATGCTAACTTATGCATGTTACCCCCTTAAAATCCTTAAAAACAACCTTATGAGCTACTGTCATCTACATATGGTATTGATAGAAAGCTTCCCTTGTAAGAAAACTACAAATCTGAGAGACAAAGTAGTTTACCTGTCACACAGTCTCTTTTAGAATGAGAATCAAAAGCTATGTGTCTGGCTCCAAAGTCCAGCACAATTATGGTAAATTCATGCATGTTACTATAGATAATGAGTTGAATTGATGCCCCAAGCCATGTCTACCTAGACCCTCAGAACCTGACCTCACTTAGAGTCTCTGCAGATGTGATTGAAGGAAATCTCTTAAGAAGAGGTCACCCTCGGTTAGGGTGGCTCTGAGTACAAGGATGGGAATCTTCACAAGAGAAAAAGAGAACATGCAGAGGGGAAGAAGGTCACATGGAGTTGGAAGTATATTGCAATGCCAATATTGAATATTGTAATCCAAGTAGTATAATCCATTTTCCAGTCTTCCTTGCAATCCAAAAGGTTGTATTTATAATCTCACTGAGATGTTATTGGAATCCTGACAAGTTAATTCCAATCTACCACCTCCAATGCAAACCATGGTGAGAGTGAAGACACTAAGACATTTTCAAAGTTATGGGCAGCCAAGGCGTCCCAAGCCCAAGGGAGATGTACAGGCAAAGGCCATGATCCAAGGCCTCTCCCAGAATTTATTATCTTGTGAAGAACGGGGTGACCCAAGAATGAGTGAGGGAGGATGGTAAGTAACTCGAGCTGGCCAGCCAGGTGGGGAGAAAAGCATCTTTGCAATATGCAAGGGGATAAGCAGAGAAACCAGTCTGCATAATGAGTGGGATAGCATATGAAAGAATTTAGGAGGCTGTTGCTTCGGTTTCTGCTATGTAAACTTGTGTCTTGGGGACTCACAGCCTCTTACTTTGAGGCTCAGTACCCAGTTGACATTCCTGGAGCTGAGTGGCTCTGTCTTCCCATTGCACTGGGATCTTTTACAGACAGCACTATGGAGGAAACAGGAGACTGTCAGGCTGACTTTAAAGATTATATATCAGTACTTCAGTTGGCCTCATTTGCATTGCTTAGAGCCACCTGGAGAGAGAAGGAAATAGCTTAGCCAGCTCTGTATATATCAGTATGTAGAAATAAGACTTGGTTTAACTAATGTTGCAGCAGTTGTTCTGCTTTCAAGGAGGGGCGCTCTTGTAGTCTTCTGCAGAAGTGAAGACTGAAGCCATGTATCTACAAACCAAAGAACACCAAGGACTGCCAAGGGCAGAGAGGAGAGAGGCAGGGAGAGGATGTTCACTTGGGGTCTCCAGAAGGAACCAAACTGCAGCTGACACACTGATTTCACACATTCACTCCCCATGAAGGTAAGAGAGTAAAGGTGTTTGGTTGGATTTTTTGTTTTCTTTTGTTCTTCAGCCACCCAATGTGGAGAAATGTGTTATGGCAGCCTAGGAAGCTAATATATGGTATCTTACTATCTAGACATTTTGATGGCTGACTTTTCCACTTACAACAGCGCTTGCATCAAAAACGGGTCACGAGCATCTTGAATTTATCAGTAAATCACAGACATGAATACATAAAATTCACACCACCATCTGAAATGCCTAGACAGAATTCCACACAGAGGATTTAACATACTGTATTTAACCAATTTATGAAGTGTCAAGATAGTCTCGGCTTTTTATTTTTATGAAGAATAGTGTGACTAAAATTCTTATTGACTCCATCATTTCCTATTCTTTCCCAAATTCTATGCTTTAGAATATAGTTGCCACAGTGAATGCCTAGGTCCTATACATAATAAAACTTCTGATATGTCGTTACCAAACAGACTTCCAGAAAAGCCAGACCAATTTACAATCCTACTAGAAATATATAAGTAAGTAATGTGGTGACAAATGAACATTAGTACTTTGGAAATATAGTTTTTCACAAAAATTTTCTTGAAAACGAGGTTGGGGTGGGAATGTCTCATGTCAGCCTCTTCCCTTGGACATGTCATTATCTAGAACCAAAGATGGGAGTGGAAGACATTTGCAACAATGGTGCATCACTAGCAAGGTCAAAACTGTAAGTCTAGGCCAGGGATATAGCTCAGCAACACCATGCCTGCCTGGCAAGCATGAGTCATGCGTTCAATTCCTGGTACCAAACAATAAATAAATAAAATAAAATTTGAGTGTGATAATATAGTGCTAAGGTGAAAATCCGGAGGCTAATGCTGCCTGGCTGGTTTACTTCTGTAACTCGTATTCTCTGCCTGCTGGGCTGTCTGCTACAGATGCCGCCTTCCCAGGGCTAGAACAAGGTGGTGGTTGCAGAGATGACTCTGGAATTGCACCGACTCTTTATCATCCTTTTTTCATTATTATTGTTGATATAGGGGAATGAACCTCCCGACCTACCATGTCCGGTACAAGTTCACGTTCTCTAAAAGCAAAGAATGAATTTTAGGAACAACATAGGTTAAAAGCAGAATATATTTATGGTGAGAAAGAAAGCTTCTGTCTGAGAGACAGAAGGGGTCCCGAGCAGGTTGCCAGGGACTCTGTCTTTTCTAGGGACTGGTGAGATGGGTTCAAGGTGGGGAAAACTGGGAACACACAAGGTGGGCATAAGGTGGGACAGAACTATGGTTAACCAATAAGATCAGTTACTCAGGTAAAACTGATTAAATTGGGGACAAAGGGGGAATGGAGTCACGTGGCGCGCATGCATGCTTACAGAGCAGCGACTCTTCCCTAGGGGGCTGGGATGGTGACTCCTGGCTTCCTCAGGGTGATGGGGACCTGTTTAGAATATCAGTCCTTAGGATGTGGGTGTATGTGTTTGCTCTTTTGTCTTGAGGTCTGGCCCACAGTGGGAGCTGTCTGTCTCCTCCAAGGTTGTAAGGTACCTGGCGTTCTGCACTGGCTCCTTTGAGGACCCAGCCCTGTCCGACTGCCTGTAATATTTCTATCTAACTCAGCTGCCTGTAACAGGGTCACAGCAGGAGTGGACCCGTAGGATACACCACCCTCAAAGTGCTGGCAAACACAGGGAGAGCTCTGTGAACGCACGTCCTCCGCACTCTCATAGGCAACCGTCTTCCCACACACGTGGCCGTTAGTGCGACTGACTGAAAGGTCAGGCACATGAGCGAAGTTCATGGGTCCAGCCCCGGGCAACTGGGCCCTGCAGCATCCTAGTCCTGCCAACCGCCTCCCAGGCAACCCGGGGAATGTAGAATTAAACCACCAAGCTCTAGCCTTGTAGCCATCCATAAGAGGCTCAGGCAGTCCCTTTCCTCGGAGGTCATTGTCATTCCCTGAGAAGAGGAAAGCTGTGACAAAGGGAGAGTGCATGAGACCTGGGTCCCCAGAGCCAGCCAGGACTTGGGCAGAGCTAGCAGCAGTGCAGTGCAAAGAAGGTGGAAGGTGCCTGGGGGTCGAGAGGCAAAACAACAATGCTGAGCCCTGCTACTCTCTACTCACATCATCTCTGGTACTTCTTTGAAAGAACTTAGGGCACAGTGACCCCTTTAAGACCAGGCAGACCTGCCAGCTGCCTTCTTCAAAATGAAGATTGATAAACCACATGCAATATCCTCATCACCACAATTGTGCTTGTGGAGAAAAGTTGTTTGTGTTCTTCAAGAGGAAACTTATGCTGGAAGCTTGTCTTGATAAAATGTATGCACACCCATGTGTATAGCAGTACAGCAGCTGCAACTTGGAAACAACCCAAATGCCCATCACCTCAGGAGTGAATAAAAAAGACGTGCTTTTTGTTTTGTAATGGAGTACTACTCTGCCATAAAGAAAGATAAATGAGACATTTCTAGATAAATGGATGTACCATACTCTTTAAGTGAAATAAATCAGACACTTGCGTGAAAATAGCTCATTGTCTCCTTACTATGAGAGACTGAGAGTAAATAAGAACCAAAATGCATAATAGGTGTTGTGAAGTAGGAAGTAATTGTTCAAAAGGAAAGAGGAACTAGAGAGGGGGAAGGAGGAAAGAAAGGAAAGGAAAAGAAAAAAATGATAAGAGTAGGGTACAATGGAACAAAGCTTTGCAAATAAGGAGTGGAAGAGGAATTGAGGGAAGAAGAGGGGATTGGGCAAAAAAGAGGAATCAACATATATCATCCCTGTAGTGGGTATGATCGTCATGTAGATATAAATTGTACCAATCAACTTAATCTTAAGAACGCATTATCGATATCCCTAGGTTAGCAGAGTGGTTAATGGAAGACCGTATTTGCTCTGGGATTGAGTTTTGCCCAGACACCCACACAGGAGGGGGTCAGTCAAGGCCAGCTTGAAAACTCTGGGAGAGCTTTCCACAGATTTCCCAATGGCAGAAACCTCGGAGGCTACTGCGGGTAGGGGCTTCTCGTTCCCCTGATTTCTTGAGCACTCCCCCAGTCACACATCCACACACCTGTTGCTGAAAAATGGCACAAATGAACAAGAACGTGAAAAACGGAGTTAAATTTTGATCTCATACTTAGTGGGACTATCTATAACCATGATGACAAAACTTTTAGAGATTAAGTGCCCACACTGCAACCCTGAACCCACTTATTTATCGCAAAGGACCTACACTGAGATTAAACCTGAACACTGAGCTTTTGGGTTAGAAAAACAACAGTTATCCAGCGCACAGCGTCTGGGCGGTTTGGCTATGCGCTGACAGGGCGGCCTCTGCAAGCCGCAGGTTCTCCACGACTGCCCAAAAGAAGGAGGCCTGCGCACCGCTGCGTCCTGTCGGCAAGAATCCTGTACGGAATTAATAAACCACGTCAATCATCTTCAAAGTAAAAGGCCTAAGAGAGCAAATTCTTCCACAATTTGCGTGTCAAGAGATTTGTTCTCTTGACAGAGAGCATAGCTTTTCCTTATAGAAAATATGAAACCTATTTTCCTCTTTTGCATTGGCTGCTTGGAGCTCAGAACTCAGGGTGCAGACTAATTTTCGATACTATGTAAGCCTCTGTGGCCAGCTGGTACTTTTTTTCTTTCGGGCCTTGTTTTCCTCGTCTATCTATCTGCATATTCTGCTGTCTGTATTTATTTATCTTTCTTTTGTTTCTTTTTTTTTTTTTTCAGAAGTATTGCTAAAGACAGCCGTAAACCCAGAGTGGAGCAAAGTAGAATATAAAAGATACTTTTTAGAGACAACATTCTACAGTGGCAAAACCTCTGTTGGAGCCAAAAGACCTATTTTTAAACTCTGATTGTACTTTTACAGGTTTGCGACCCTCAATAGGTCATCTAACCCGAGTCTCCCTGACAAGCAGAAGTGGATAATATTAACTACTGCTGACCACACACTTCTTTAGTGATTCCAGGAGCTAGCAGACATTAGCTGCTTTGAAACAACAGCAGACCTTGCAAGTTAAAGTGTTCTTGATCTAAAAACATATACTACTTGGCAAGGCTCTTGAAATTAAGAGAGTTAACTAAGGTGTTTAAAACCAAAGCAAGTAGAAGATGCCTTTGAACTGGAGATCTGGCGTTATCTGGGCTTTGGCTAAATAATGCAGAGAACCAGTGAGAACTGCAGATATTCCAGGACAGGCAATCTGCCTTCAGGACTGAAACGGACTGTTACGTCTGAGTTCCCTAGTACCTATTCAGCACACTCACCTTATCACCTCCATAAATAGGGTCAGTGGGACCAGAAAGCCCACATAGCAGAAGAGTCAGCCCAAAATATCTGAAGCTGAAACCATCTTTTAAGCCTTTCTGTGGCTGTCGAGCATCTTCTTGGACAAGGCCCAGATTCCTCAGCAGATCTCAGTAGGCTTCTGTCCCTCTCTGCCTCTTCCCTGATGTCACAGCCTGAGCTTCAGGCGTCCCAGGTCTCTGAGTGCACATGGTTGTGTGTCCATCTGGGCCTGTGCACACGCTGGCCCCTGCCCCAAGGCTTCCTCCTTACTCACGCTCCTGGCTGACCAATGTGCATGCTTCCCTGGAACATCCTATCACTTCTGCAGGCGTAATAACATGTGCGGCCCTTCCTTGTACTCCCTGTGTTAAGTAGACTTCTGCTATAACAGGCCTCTCACAAGACTGAACTCTTGAGAACACGGTCCAAGTTGTTGATCTTTATACTCCTAACTCTTAGTTTTTGTTCAATTAAAAATTTGTTAAATGGGGATATGCAACACATGCTCTTGGGTTAATGTGAGGATTTAGTCATTAGCCAGCCAGGAAGCAGAGACATGACCAGGACTGCAAAGCTGGAGTAGGAGGTATGGGGAACTCGAAGGAAAATATCAAATAGAGCGCAGAATGAGAGGAAGAAAGACTGTAGCTTGGGTACTTGGGACAACGTTAGCACTCTGGCCCTGAAAGTTTCCGGGAAATGGCACTTTTTAGTTTCCATCTTAAGAGTCTAAGAGTTTTTATAGACTTCCAAGTCTGATGGATGAGGGAGACGGAAGTAAGGTGACTAGGTGACTGTGTCTGGCTGTGCTCTGCGTAATGAAGATGGGTGAAAGTTGAATCTTGCCAGCACTCTGCTTGCCAAACTCTGCTTGCCACCTCACCCCATTCACACAGAGGCAGAGGTGGGTTTTGCCCAACCTGCCTCATTTGAGCAAGAGAAGGTACCATTTTAGAAGCAGCCTAGGAAGGAGGGAGGTCGATTCGAGGCCTGGGCTTGGCCTTGTGACTCTGGTTGTGACTCTCAAGGCTGCTTCAGAAAGGACTGTACGGATCCTATGTAGAACAGATTCTCTTTGAAAACTTAGCCATCTCGTGTCAGGGATGCTGTCAGGGCCTGATGTTGGTTCCCATCTAGGGCAGGAGTGAGGTGTTTTCTCACCTCAAGCTCTTAGTTCGGCACCATCACACATGCTGGAGTTTACCTGGCCACTTTTCTCTGAACCTCTGTGACACATGCGTTGAGTGGCTTCAGCAAGCTTAGCTGGCAAGCAATGCATGGATTAAAGACAGGCTGCGTGTTTGATTTCATCTCACCCATTCACCATCTTTTAAATTTGGACTGCTGCACTCTGATAGACTTCTCTAAGCCAAAGACTGGGATTTGAAAGATGTGGATGGCCAGCACAAGACACACAAAGTGTGGGTCTCCCTTGATGGGGAAACTTGACCTGGAAGCTTCCCGATGGTCTTCCCAAACTTTCCTTTGAACTTCACTGCAATCTACAATGCATAGAATAGCCCTTCCTCCCTTCCTCCTTTGCTCAGTGTCAGATCTGCTCTCCAACAGTCCCACGGCCCTCTTACTTTCTCTCATAGATATTCCCCTAGGAAGGTCTTTCATATTCATTTGTCTCTGGATTTTTCTTCTTGGAAGACCTGTACTAACACTCTTGCTAGAGTAGGTGTGAGAATCAATTCATTCAATGTGCACAGGGAATCTTGTAGTTTCCGGGATGTAGGGAATTCCTTGATCTTCCCAACATGGCATGGCCAGCCGCCACCTTTTCTTAGCTGTGGGCTTCCTCAGAGCCCCCTATTTTTTTCAACTGTAGCTGTGCAATTCTATTCTCTGGTTTCATAGCTTCTGAAACAAACCTGTGTCAGAAACTACTGCTTCAGCATCCATTCTTTCATTTTCCCTTTCAGAAATAGAACTTCCCACTGTGCTGAGTAGTAGCGGAACACTTGGCCATCTAGTTAGAGACCACATTTCCCAGCTTCCTCCGCAATTGGTGATCAAAGAACTAAATTCTTGGTGTGGGATTATAAACAAAAGTGATGTAGACAGGTCTACCATCAATTCCCTAAAATAAATTTTCTTGCCCTCTACTTTTTCTCACTTTTCCTTATAGCTGTCCTCAACATAAATGTTCATTCAGCCAGGTGAATGAAGAGAATTCCTATGTCTGAACAACTAGATGGTTGGAATATGGTCTCCAGTTGACCTGAACTCTTGGGGAAGACTATTTTGGGCCTCCCACCAACCTCTGATTATTTTGGCTTGTTTCGGTTTGACTTTTGTCTGGAAGGGACGTGAGTTATCTTCTTCTGTTTGAGTCCTATTTTTGGTAATTTTTGTTACAGCAGCTTAGCCAGTACCTCGTCCAATACAACTTTGTCACCCACGCTGTGTCCTTTTGCTTAGCTGACCCGTAACTGGTTGACAGCCTCATCTCCTTAATCCATTAGTGCCTACTCCTCAATATGGCATTTAATTACATTTGATGACTTTGAGGGACAGCAGAACTAGTTCCCTTTGGGCACAGGATTATCTCAAGTCAGAGTTAATAGCTTTAATGGTTTAAAATGGCACTAAATTGTTCTCTACATTTGGGGAAGGCCATCTGGTCATTTGCAGATAAGCATAATAATAAGCACCCGGGCAGATTTCCACATATGGGCTGAAACACAGACATGTTCCAAATTATATACACTATAAAATTTACTAGCCCTCACTAAAACCCAAATCACAAACTATCCCTTACTCGAACTGCAACATTGAGTTGTCACTCAGACAGTGTGACTGAAAGGAATCTGCTTGCAAACAAAGCCCCACTGAGCCCAAGTGTTTGGGCCTAGACGAGGTGAAAACACAGTCGCAGTTCTGGACAGAGATGCTGGGCCTGCACCGCAGGAGCAGCCCCGGGCTCTGCCAGGCCTGTGGTGTGGTTTAAAGCTGACCCACTGCAGTGGGATAAAATTATGCCATTTTTTCTAGAGATATTTACATACTCTGAGTGTGATTAATAAGTCATGAAATCAAATCAAAGACCTAATGAAATAATTTCCTTTGCTGTTACTGCATTTACTTCCATTTCCTGCCCCCCCCCTTTTTTTTTGGTCAAGGGTTCTAGGTGGGCTGAATATGGATCTTAAGAAATCTTTAACAGTGAAATTATGAGCATTCCTCACTCATGTTTGCTTTCATAACTCAAAGTATTATTAATAATGAAACGTAAACTAGGGAAGTGATTGACAAAGTTGTGGTTTTACCATGAGCATCATTTGATGATTTTTTTGCATCAATTTTTAAATATCAGGCATTAAACCACTCTCACTTGCCTACTGAGTCATGTGATCACGCCTCATAGACCTGTGATGGCCCTGCTGAGCAATTCTTCAATTCCCTTTAAAGCTTCTGGAAAGCTTAACTCATTTAGAAGGAGGATGTCCTTGTAAAGAACAAAGGACCAGACAGAGAAGCCAATGACTAGCATTCATGAATGCCCTTGTTAACCATGTCCCAGCTGCTTAATATGTAAAACAGAGAGCCCATATGACCAGCTAGCCACTTACCTGGAAGACTGTTATAATGAGACAATAATGAGAGAATAATGAAAGAGTAGTAGTGACACATCTTAAGGCACAATGAATGAGGCCTCCATATGCAGAAGACTGTCGCTGTATTTCTTTCCCTTAAAAACACTGGTCATGGACATGAAATAAGAGTAGAGACCTTATAATTCTTGTAGGTGATTTTTGTTTTATTCCCAATAACCAGAACCAAAGCAATAAAGGGACTGACTTTCTTTTTCAGCTTTCTTGAAGAAAGCTGAGGCACCCTATCTTTTCCTTTGGTAGGTGAGGTTTCTTTCTCAGATGATGCAGACCAGGATTGAATGGGCTTCGGCTGCCCCGGCATATTTTAAACTCCTACCTAATTTGCCATGCGGTACTGCACCTGGGTCTCCTTTGGCACTGGCGTGGTCCAGATTTCTTTGGTCCAATGAATATCTGCTTTTTGAATTATTTTTCCCCAGATGTAGTTTCCATCTAGCCAAATTTAACCTTGTTTTTATCATTTCCTATGCCTCATTTCTAACCTCTTTGGGGACATTGTGATCAGCCGGGTATTGACAATGCTGCCTTATTTAGAACCATCTGCAATTTGCATCAGTAAGCAAGTCTTTCTTTTCTATTTATTAATAAAGACACTAAGAAATAATATTTCTATCAGAGACTATGCTCCATATTTGGAAACACTGCCATTTCTCATGGATCATTTCATTTATTAATTCTCAGCCCACTTCCAAACCATGTTCTTCACCAGTTCAATTTGATTTTGATGCCAAGCAAAATATTGAAACATTGGCTTTGTGGAAAATGGTCTGTTCATCACCACACACATGCAACTTTGCCTTCCTCCGCTGGTGGTTCAGGGCTGTGGTAGCTTCATTGGAGCTAATCAGGCGTGACCAGTTCTATGCATATGGCTCACCGCTCCATTTTCGTCTTGGAGTTTATAGAGCTCTTCTTTTCTGTACTCTGGGACTGTTCTCCAAGCAGAAGATGAGCCTAGCTTATCTGTTGTTACTTTGTCTCCCAAAATTGCTTAACTCTCACAATCTGCAGGAAAGATCAAGTGCTAATTTAATACCTCTTATTACTTTATTAGGCATCTGTGAAATGTGTTCTTCCTCAGACCTATTTGTAATAAGATATACATATATATTCATGAGATAAATTCTCAGTGGACCTGGTTTCTCCCTGGGAGTCACCTTTGTTTCCACTTTGTTTTCACTCCATCCTTATTGTCACCACCTGAGATCAGACCTCCAGATTGAGGAACCCTCTCCTAATTGGGCTTCCTGCTTCCCTGCTGCCCCTGTCACGATCCATGCTCTACATCCCGACCACTGGTCACAGCACTACACAAGCTCAGTTCTTCCACGGCACCAGGATTGCCCTCCGAATCAAGCATCAACATTTTAGTACTTCCTGCAGGTCCCTGGTTTGACTCTCCAGCCTCGTGGCTCGTTTCTGTCTCCCTCACACACTAAGCTTGAGGCATGTTTGATCATCTGCAGCCACCTGAAAATGACTTGTTCTCTCGCACCTCCAGGCCTATTGATGATGCTCACTCATTCTAGAATAACTACACCCAACCTCTCACCGCTCCCCTAACTACGGCTTTTGTGAAAAGGCAAACTTCTATATGTGCCTCAGGTTCTAGTTCTCAGTGATTCTTCCAGAAAACTTGGGAAAGAATTGAGACTGGACTCAGGACCTGGATTTGGCTCCAGCCTCATCCCAAGTGAAGAATCTTACAATAGTGGCTCTGAATTCTAATTTTTGGTTTCCTTGTAAGCTAAAAATTCTGTCTGCGTCTTCCAGGTACCTGTCCCTGTGCCTGGGGCTTTGTGCACATTTGCAACAGACAAGGCAGAAAATCAGCATGAATCGAAGACCAGAGAGCGCCCCTCGGGAGGTTAGAACTGACACTGCCGCCCTGCCTGGGTTTAGACCACAGCAACTTTTCAGCGTGTTCTTTTTCTAGCTGGGTGCACTGAAAGTCAGCTCCACAGGCAAAGGCAGGAGCTGCACAAGCCCATGTGACTTCTGCCACCCCAGGGGCCCCTGAGACGAAGGGTGTGCTGTGACCATGTGGGTGAGAGGTCTTTCTAAACCCAAGGGGTGGAATGAGAGAACACACAGCCTCTGCACGCTCTACTTTCTCCTGGGCAGGAAAGGAGAGAGAAAAGAAAGCTTTACCAAGTCCTGGCTGGCCAAATTTTGTTTGCTCAGTTAACTGATCAACACTGACCTAGGGAATGAGTATAACGTTGACCCTGTTCGTCGGCAGGTAGAGGCGCTTGTCTCCATAAACTTTGCCTGTCCTCTCAGTTTACTTCCACCTTACCTCTCCTCTCAACCGCGCCTGTGAATATTAGGGAAATGCCTCCTTCTTTTCCTAATCCCTTTTGCTGGCGAGCTCTGGCCATCCATTATAGCTGCCTGAATTGCTTTAATCGAAGTAGCACATTCTTGTTTGGCTCCATTTCCAGGAGATTTCTGTCTTGTTGCTTTTTTTTTTTTTTTTTATCTTCTTCATTGCCTTTGCCCATAAACTTTTATTAGACCTTTGTGAAGCCAGTTGAGCTAGCAGGGAGTATACATTATAATTCATTTGGAAAAGAATCAGCTGCATTTTGATGAGAAGGGTCATTTTGCAAGGCGAACGGGAAGCACAGCTATTGTGCCCCTTCTCTGTGCACACGGGGTAGAAGGCACAGGCTAGCACTTGTCTGTTCTCACCTCGGCTTAGTAGTCCAGTCACATAGGCAGCCTGGCACCAATTGCTAGCCATATCTCACCCTTGCTATGGCAGGAGGCGATCAATAGATGGATTAATCACACTTTGGGGAGCTCACACTCCAGGAAGGGAAGAAAATGAGGTTTGGAAGAGGAGGCTGCTGCCAATGTGTTCTGCCTGGAGTTTGCAGACTGGTGCACAAAATGCAAAACTGCAAAGAAACCCGCCGTGCCCAGAAGGATGACCAAGACGGGTTGCATAATGAGAGCTTCTATGAATTTACCATCCACTTGACTTCAGCTGGTCAGCAAAGCTTTTTTGAAAAAATTAGAGACACTAAAGATGGTCCAACACTCTTTTAAAAAGTGTAATGGGACTTAAGTGACATAGCAAATAAGATTATGCTTATTTATAGGTACTAGTCTTCATCTATGTATAATTTTCAGCATGAAAGGAACCATGTTGGTGTCCCTCAAATGTATCGCTAAAGTCACAGAAATGTGATAGGGCACAGGGTCTTGTTTGGTTCATTCATTTCTTTATTTGTAACACGGAGGTTTACAATGAGGAAGTGTAGATTGGAAATTTGGGCAGGGTTAGGGGAAGCAGAAGAGGAATCCCCTGATTATTGACAAGGAGGTCTGGGCAACTCAGAAGCCCATACCTACTCTAATAAGAGCTACTGCATGTGTAAACAACACTGCATTTTGGACCAACAGATTTCAGTCTGAGTCCTTCCTCTACTATGGACCAGCCAAAGGGAAGTAAGTGATTCTCTAGTCTCAGTTTGCTCATCTTCATAAAACCTGTTTTGTGAAGTTGAGGCACAGAGTAGACAAACAGTGCTGCTTCAGCTGAAGCAGGATCTATGGATATAAGTATTATCACCCAGGCAAGCTTTTAGCGAGGGTAAGGGGGAGAAATGTCTGCTTATTAGACTCCCACCCCTCAACTGGTCCTTTAATGGGGTTACTCAGTGTAAAAGGGCAGTCAGAGACAACGATATCATTTTGTTCTTTAAAAAATAAAATCTTTTTCTGAGTTTTCTTTTCTTGAGGAAAGCTGTTTGCTTTGCCAACACTTATTTTCAAAACCCACTCTGGTTCAAGAGGACTTGGGGCTATTGCCCTTGGTCCCTGACTCCTGCCTTCCACTCTGGATAGAATCAACATCCTCTGCAAAATGCTTTGATTAACATTTGATTAAGCAGTTGTGACCTTTTGGAATTAGTCTCATAATTACAGGGCTGTGAATTATCCTAAGCTCTCCAAGCTCCTCGGTTTAGACAGCTATGCAGCAACAGTGCGTGACAGGTAGTGGAGAGCAGTGCCCCACTAATGCCTTAATCACCAGGTGCCGCTGAAGTGTGGCCACACTTTGGCTCCGGAGAGGAGAGCGGCCACGCTGCTGTTGGAGGGCTCCAGGCCCTTTCCTACGTGCTCCGTGACCGCTTTCAGCAGCTTTGTCACCGTCTGTATCCAAACGATAGCCAAAGAGGCTTGGGGAGAAGAGAAGATAGTTTCGGGGCGGAATCAAAGCCGTCCTCCCAGTGCCCCGAAGATGCTCATGTGCAGGGAGTGAGGACCAGCTGGGCTGGCTGGCTGAGGGGCCTGGACCGGGTGCAGGTGTCCTGGGCAGCACCACAGGCTCGAACCCGAGATGTGGAGACCGGGCCTTCCTCTGCCTTGTGAGCACGGTTCCCCCTGGCCTCCAGATGTTTCCAAAGCACCAGGAAATGAGTCTGAAGGCGCGAATCAGCCCTGTCAGTGGGAATAGTCATGTCTCACCATTGCCTTCCCCACTGATGAGACGCGATGAAGGAGGAAAAACAGCCACCAGCAAGCGGCAGCCGCCTCAGCTGCTCATGGGAGCCGGGGACCCACGCAGCTGGGCTCCTCTCTCGGAAACCACCAGAGGACATTTCCCATCCAGCTTCGCCTAGAGCCAGTCCAGCGTCCCCCACGGGTGAGGGATGCAGGCAGGGCTTACCGAAGAAAAATGCTCTGCATGGAAATAAGTTTGCAGATTCTGGATCAGATCAATTTTGACAGGTTGCTTCACTGCAAGACTCCTCAGAGCTTTTAATTACTGAATTTCCTTGCTAAGTCTCTAAGAGGAAGGCTGAAAAAGGCAGACTATGCTGAAGTTGGCTAGCCAACTTTGAAACTCTTACCCTGTGTACCATTTGGAAAATGGAAATCATGTCCAGTCTGAGATTAATTCCTTAGAAATATGAGTATCCTTTGCCTTCTTGTCTGCACTTTAAAATTTGTTCTCTTTCCCCTTACCCTGCTGTCTCTGTCTCTCTCTGTCTCAGTCTGTCTGTCTTTCTCTCTACACACACACACACACTCACACATGTCCACCTAAAAAGCACTGCATACAGGTAAATGCTAGCAGCAAAGCTTTCTAGTGACCAGCAATAGAACCCTAATGGTGTCACCAGGACTGACCTCTCTGCAGTTAGCAGCTTTAGTCCAGGGTCACTTTCCTATAGAACTGTTCTTGAAACATTACCATCAGTAAGGAAGTGACCCCCAGGTAAATGGGAGCATTTCCTTCCCCTGGTCACAAGCTCCCTTGAGGTAAGGATAGTGTATTGCAAGCATGCTGGATTTGAACCCTGGCTCTGCCTATTACAATTATGGATAAATCAGTGGTCTCTGTGCTTCTACTTCCTCACCTATGAAGTGGGGTTGAGAATGTGTATCATAGGTTGTGTGAGGATGAAAGGAAACTATCTCTACACAGCACTGGGGGGCCCGGCCCCACGTTTGGTACCAACTAGCATCTCAAGGCTGGGTACAACACAGGGCAGAATAGACAGCCAGTACAGGATTCACTTCAGGGAGTGAATATTAAGAATTTAAACCTTCAAACATACAGCTCATTTAAACCCTTACGTCTATGTCTAGTAAAGAAATCAGCAGATGGTAGGCATCCAACGCTGCTAGATTGGGGAGAAAAGGAAAGATAATTAGATAAACTTTTCTTAGTGTCATTCAAGACATTACTCTTTGTAATTTTGAAAATTTCTGAAGCATCAAATGTGATTTTGTTATTGGGAATATAAAGGAAGAAAAATTCAATTTAAAAACAATTCTTTATGAAGAAAGATGTTAGCCCACAGCATTACTTATATTGGTGATAAAATAGAAACAGAACCATTTCTCAATAATCAAGAAATGACTGAGTTATTTTTCAGTTATATGATGACATATAACATAACCATTAAAATAAATTTTATGAGGCATTTTATAAGGAGGAAATGGTTGCAATAGAATATTAGTAAAGAATAAGATACAGACATATAAAAGATGAGATCACAATTATGTAAAAATAAGGATAAAAACAGATCAGGTGAAAGTAAACAAAATATAAGCAATTATTTTATTTGGTAAAGGACTTTTTAACTCTAAATTTTCAAAATTTCTATAATAACCTTGAATTAATTTTATTTTAAAGACATAATTTCAGTTTATTAAAGAATGTTTTAATTCTTCCATATTTATTGATTTTTCGTGATCCCAAGACAAACGATTGCTTAGCCTCAGCAGCCGTCAACTCCAGGTGCTGGGCTGGTGGCCATGGAGGAACAAGATGCTATGAGACAGGAGAGGGCAAGTTGTGCTTGATGTGTCTTCTCTACACAGATTTCTCACCCACATAGGGCAATTCCTATACAGCCCTGTGCTCCCAAAGTCTGGGAACAAAGGGCAAAAAATCAGAGCAGATAGTCCACTTTGCCCATCTATCTAGAATGTTCTCCTTTTCCTCTTCAAATATCTAAACCACCTTATAATTAAATTCCTACATGCTTACCCCCACCTGAGGGAAGGGTTTCACACAAAAACTTACATATGAATGGTTGCTAAAAACTGCCCCAAACTGGAAAGAACCAGTTCTTAACTTGTGAGTGGATAGAGGAATTGTGTGTGTGTGTGTGTGTGTGTGTGTGTGTGTGTGTGTGTGTAATGAAATTCAGTCAGCAATAAGGAGGAAAGGCCGTGAAATCCACCCAGTGTGAATGAACTCCAAGTACATTGCTCCAAATGAAACAAACCAAACTCAGATGCTTATGTGATGTGTGGTTCCACCATTAGAACATTCTGAACAAGACAGTAAGAGCAGGAGACAGTTTAGCGGCTACTGCTTTAGGGGGTGATGAGGTGGGTGAGAGAGATTAAGGATAAAGTTGCATGAGGAAACATTTTGGGCTGACAAAAATGTTCTATGACTTGAAGACGGTGATAGACACATGTTTCTATATATTTGTCAGAACTCAGACTCACAAAAATGGGTGCATTTTGCTATATTTAACCTACACATCATTAAACTTACATTTTTTAAAAAGCCGCAAAACACACTCACACAAACCTGTAGGTCTGAAAGTGTTTGATTTCAAGATTCTCTTACACTCCTAAAAACTACTGAGAAACAGTTCTTATGTATGTGGCTCGTAGCTATTAGTATTTGTATTAGAAACTGAAGTGCGAGAATTAAATATTTTTAAATAATTAAAATAATTTCACCATACATTAACCTGCCAATATATTTTATGAAAATTAACAATGTTTCTCAAAAAAGTGAAAAACATGACATTGTTTCCAACAGCTTTTGCTAGTTAGTATCTTTGATGTCTGGGTTACTGGGAGACATTAGAATCCTCATTTGTTTCTGATTCTCTACATTACTTTGCTTCAAATATACAAGGAGTGATTGAAATACATGATAAATGTCTAAATTTTAAAAAAACATCACACAGAGCAGCATTCCTTTTCTTTGTCTCGGCATTAGGGAGGGAAGACTGGGTATTTCACTGGGTCCGAGTCAGGCAGCTGCCTGCCCAGGGTCAGGCAGCTCCTGGAGGAGTGTTCCCAGTTACTAATGGATAAAGTTAAGCTGACAGCTCTGAAAATAAAAACAAAAATAAAAACAAAAAATGGACAGTAAGAGACATTGCCACTAATCCCACTCGAAATACTCTCCGTCACCTCAGACACACATATCCCATTTTTCTTGCCATTTTCTAAAGTAATTCTAGAAGCCTCATTTCTTTACAGGGTGAGAGGAAAATCACAGTGAATGTTCTGCCAGGGGTCATCCGTGAAAAGGTGGGCTTATTGGAACAGGCCAGTGTGCCCTCTGCCTTATTAACTGGATTTGGCAACTCCCTGCCCTTCCCCAAATCCGAATGACCACGAAAGGGAAACATTCTGAATCAACACAAGATGTCACGGCAGCCGTGACAGCACAACTGAAGATACTCACATAAAGAGAATCCTACTTCGTTTAAATATGTGCATATTTTTAAAGATATTTTTCAGATGATGTATTGGTTTTGTGCAACTAAGACAAAGGTCGCCATAGTGAAAAAGGCAATCTTGTACTGTTATAAGAATAATCTTGATCTCCCAGCCAGCTTGAAAGGATCTCCAGACCTCCTCGGGGAGTATTCTAAGGACGCTTTGCAACCTTTCTTCATTCTCATCCTCTCCGTGGAATTACCCCCTGCACCACTCCGCAGTTACCCTCCCTCCTGCTATCCTATGCTCCTGTGTCTCACACTGTGCACTTTTCACCCGTATTGTCTCTCCAGTTACTTCTCCAATTCCTTAAGAGTGAACAATGCCCTTATACACAACAATCAAAATGTTAAAAAGTATTCATCAATATATGTAGCTCTAAGGACATAGGTCAGACAGAATGACTCAGAGTAATTTTAGAAATGTGTTTTCATGGCACCAGCATTTCTGAATATTTCCAGTCTCCCAACAGCTGAGGCCAGCCCATAGAACTCATGTCCTCCCCTTCTAGCTATGATAAATTTAAATTTTCTCCTTAATCTGCCTTCGGTCTCACTTTAAACCAAAGAAAAGACTTGGGTATTACAGATATAGCCAATGCTTGGGAGCACAAGAATGCGGGTTTGTATTTTACTTCTATGAGTGGCCTGACCTTGACAAGGCACTCAAGATCTCTAAGCCTCAAGCTATCCTATCTGAAATAAAGATAGGCATTACTGCCTCAGCCACCTCACAGGGTTGTAAGGATTCAGGAGGATAATATCTGAAAAGCAATCAACATAGACTTGCTCAGAAAGGCTCGTTGCACTGGTGCGAGTTCCTTTTGACCTTCTGCATTAGAAGAAGAGCTCCCCACTACACTGAGGCTGCCCACACCAGCTCCTTAACCCTTTTTTTTTTCCTAAGTATCTTTACAAGCTGAGATTTCTTTCTCAGCCCAATTCCAATCTCTGCATTTAAGCTTAAGCCATCCTCTAGTGTGTGACAGGGACTAAACAAGGGACAGATGGACTCCATAAAGTGACATGCATATTCTAAAAGTAAGCTTTCTTTATCTAAAAGGGAAAGTTTTATTAATTATCTTTTCCGACTTTTCCAAGGTCTGCAATTATTGCATGTTTTATTGGTGGAGTCATTATTCATTTATAAGTTTGTTTGAAGCAAGGAAGCTAAACATTTTTTCCCCTTTTATCCATGCATTCCACTAGATAGCTTTTCAAAATAGCTAACGTGTGCCTGACACTGCGTTGCAATCAATAGGGATGAATGAAGAGTTGGTGTGATGCTATCCTGGGCCAGGCAGTAGGGGTAGCTGTGGCAGGTCCTCCCCAGCAGCATTCAGGGTGACTGTACTGCATTTAACCGCTGATTTAAACTAGTAGTAATAGCACTACGTAATAATCAGAATAGTGGAAGATGAAAGAGAATTCCCACTCCCCGGAGCACGCTGCCGGGTCCCTCGGGAGCCCAGCCAGATACTGTGTGCTGAACAGCAGGGGAGCAAAACCCTCCCAACCATCGGTTCTTCCATCTTTCCATAAACACAGCTTTCCGATTGAGCCAGGAAACAATCACCAAAGAAGATGAATTCTCTAAGTAAATGTACATAAAACTGATGAACGTTGGATGACAAGCATGCATTTGACAAACATGGCTAATCTCATTATTTTAAAATTTCTATGGAAGTTTGCAATTATGCTTTTATTTCCTCTCACTTCTCTGCATTTCATACTTCCTTTTTCCTCCCTCTGACCTCCCTTCTGTGTGTCTCTAGGAAAATGTGTCTTATCTACCTTTATAGAGGTATTTATTCTTACAACATTTTAATATGGTTTTCTATATGTGTGTATTTTATTATGCTATAGACTTTATTCTGTTTTTCCAGCATTTTTTTTTTTTTGTACCGAGGATCAAACTCACAGCCTCCTGCTGACTAGACAGGTACTTGAGTACCTTGAGTACCTCAGCGGAGCTAACCCCCTGGCCCTGTTTCCAGCATTTCTTACTCAAGACTCTATTTCTTAATTTTGCAGTTTCAGAGGCTAAACCTACATTTGACTCATGTGTCTTCCTACCAAGGGACCCAAGTTATCACTGACTTCTCATCAAAGCAACCGATGTGTCTAATGAACACTCTGCATGTCTTTCTTCCTGTGCCCTTGTGAGGGGTCTTTAAGGCTAGATGAGAATCAGTAGCTTGTAGGATATACACACATTTTAATCCACCAAATGGCACCAGGTTTTTGTCCAGAGAGCCTGTACCAATTGTAGCCCACCAAGCAATGCATTCTCTTCTTTGTCCTCACCAGTACTTGCTATGATTCACACTTTCATCTTCCACTATTCTGATTATTACGTAGTGCTATTACTACTAGTTTAAATCAGGTTTCTCTGATTGTTCCGATAACTGGAGCACCTCCTTATGTAGTTGATATTCTTTGGTACTGCCTGTTGTATGAATTTACTATCTTTGTTCATTTTCCCATTTGATTTTTTTTGTTCATTTACATTTGTGTAAACAAAGAGACATGATTGTGTTCTAACGAAGTTTACTTACAAAAATAGGTAACAGGCCATATTTTAATGCTATTGTGAGTTCACTACAATCTGAATTTATCATTTTATTGAGCTGTAGAAAATTGTTTTTCTACAGCTATTGCAATAATCAATGTTTTTCTTTGTCCATCAATTTGGTAAATTTCTGATATTAAACTATACTACAATAAACGTTTCTTAATCATAATCTATTTTAGGGATTTGATTAAATTTGGTTAATATTTTAAGGTTTTTTTCAATCTATTTCATAAAGAAAATGACCCTGTTCCATAGTTAAATCAGGTCCATAAAATTATTGACTTGGTTTTCATTTTTCTCTTTCTAAAACAGTACACATAAGATGATCTATTCCTTTAAACTTTGATAAATCTCACCTGTAAAAATGTCTGCGACAGGGACTGGGGCATCAAACGGACATCATGGATTATCAATTCAGTGCCTTCGTTGAGTATAGTCTATGCCACAATGTAAATAAAATACACAGACACACATTTCAGTCTTGTGTCTACTTTCAGCTTGCAACTGTGTAAGTAAAAAAATAATTCATGTTTTTATATTTTTCCCCTACAGGATTCTAGTGATTTAATGCATGAATATTACATATTAATACTAAAAACACAGAATTTCTAGTTTTTCAATCCATATAAATAACAGACTAGCAATTATTTAAATTATTTTTGCTGTTTAATCTACCTGAAGCTCAAAAACAAAAACAAACTCACTCTGGGTACATTCTATTTTGATTTAGAGTGGTGATTCTTAAACTTTAGCATATAAAGTCACCTAGACATTTGATTAAATTGCATTTGCATTCTTTCGTCCTGCCCCCAGAAATTCTAATGTAATATTTTTTGAGACAGAGTTTTGGAACATTTTTGATGTAGCTGATTTATGAACCATACTTTGAGACACATGGTTCTATACTCTTTAACGATACTTTGCCCACTTTAATGATACTTTGCCCACAATGATACTGAAAAGAAGTAGAATAAGTCCTTGAATAGTTTGAGTGTGACCTCATAAGATCAGAATCTCAGGGGGGAAAAAGCTTGAAATTTAAACAATTTGTGGGGAGAGGTAGAGAAACCAGAGTCCCAGAAAACTGGTTCCTACCCCTCACAGCTGTGTGACCCTGGACAAGCCACTTTTTGATTCCTTTGACCCCTCAGTGATCTCACACAAAACAGGAAAGACAAATTTGATGATTTCGAGTTTTGTTTCAATTTTACATTCCATCCTATGATCCTTCCAAACATTTAAAGTTATGAGTTCATGAATCTATCAAAGAATTAGATGAAGGGCAAGGTTAAAAACTGCATTTTAAAGACTGTCATATGGGTCCCTCCCACATCATGTCCTCTCTTTTCCGATAGCTTTTGTCCCCACCTCTTAGGGTTGGCCTCCGGGACACAGCTCCTCGCTACTTCAGGCTTTAGCAATGTCTCATGTCCAGTGCTCACTGTGAAAGTAGCCAGCTCTGCAGCCCTCTTTCCTCTAACGAGGCACTGCACCTGCCTGGACAAGACCATATTCTGCTCTGTGAGCCCTGTGCTCCTCGCTCTGCACCCCAGCCTCCTTCTCATGGACTGTCCTCCTCTCCCCACTTCCCATGACCAAATTCTGCTCATTCTTCACGTCCATGTGCAGGGCCCTGTGCCCTGACTTGATTTCTCTGACCTGGATTGATCTCTGTATTCTGACTTCCTATAACACATAGTTAATAAAATCTAGATGTTTTACCTTCAATCATACACTGTTTTCCTCTGCTATGGTAGCTATAGAGAGAAGATTTTAAGCTTCTTCAGTTCAGGGTTCAAATCCTCTAAGGAGCCTCAGAAAGCTAAGCAAAAAGATATCCAGCTGATTAAAATTCAAATTGCTCATTCAGCCCCTCTCTTTATTATGGTTCCAGGAGACATGCATAACTGTGCTAGAAATAGAACAATACCAGTTTAACACACAAACTTTGCCATGATTCTGAAACCCATTTTATTCCAAACTCACAGCACTATACTAGCTTCTACTGCCTCCCGCTTGTATTTTCAGATTTATCTGATCTCTTTAATAACCAGATAAAATCAGATTGTTACTGGATAGCATTTTCCACATACATTTTTTTAATCTGCCAGTTTCTGTTGCTATATGGACTTCTTGTAAATATCTCAATCCAAATCCCACTGGTTTGCAAGGAATAATTTCACCCTACTGCTTAGGCACCATCTGTTTTGCGTTTTTCAAACATGATTTTTACCTATAAGAATAATTCACCCACAAAACAGTCATCATGGCCAGTTTCTGAACCTCTCTCCCTCACCTATGTTTTACATTTTCAGAGTCTTCTGCCTTCAAGGGGACAGTGAAGACTTATTTTGCAAGTGTAACAATCAAAGAAGAGTGAGTCTTAAATTATCATTCCTGGGTTCACATGCCATCTCAGTTACCAGCCAACCATGTTAGAATCAGAGAAAAATAAGGTTGAAAAATTTTAGGTAATTCAGTCCAATGCCTTTATTTGTTTTTTTTTTTAAATCTTATGTGCTTTATTTATATATTGCTGAGTTGGAAATATCAAGCTCCATTTGGGAAAAGTGTTAAGTAAAGTTAAACTAACTTTGGTGACAAATTCTATTCAATTCACTCTTGATACCAAATGAAAGAAGTTTAAGTAAATAAATTCACAGTGTTAATATCAGTTACATTCAAGGAATTCAAACAGTAATGGGGAAGAAATGAGTAGAGAAATAGCTCCCTCGTGCCATTTAAATTTCTTGATCAAACAAAATGAAAGAGGCAACATTATCATTCATCAAAGTCTTGGAAACCTCAGAATACTCTGATTTATGCAGTGTAAGTAATACCCTAAAGAACTATCATTTATGACTTTTTCTGGAGATGCTCTTGGAATAAGACAGAGACCAAGCAACAGTCTTATTATAGGCAAACACTTTGATAGATAATTCTTCAAAAAAGATGTATACCTTGCCAACAAACACATTGAAATGTGTTTGATGTCATTAATCATTAAGGAAATACAACTCAAAGCAACAATGTGGTACAGTGTCATACCCACTGTAGTGGTCATATAGTAAAAAGAACAAATGGTGATGAGAATTGGGAATTCCTACACTGCTTGTGGCAATGTAACATGGTGTTGCTGCTATAGAAAATAGTCTGGCAGTTCCTCAAATGGTTAAACATGGAGTTACCATATGGTGCAGAAATCTCACAGCTATGTATGTACCCAGAGAATTGGTAACATATGTTCATACAAAAAATTGTCTGCAAATGTTCATAGCACTGTTTTTCATGATAGCTGAAAGATGGTAACAACCCAAATGTCTATCAACTGATGAAGAGAAAAAAATCTGATTTATCTGTACAATGAAATATTATTCAGCCATCAAAAGGAAGTATTGACATTCCTGCAATATGGATGAACTGCAATCATTAAGCTAAATGGGAGAAGCAAGACACAAAAAACCGCATACTGTAAGATTTCCATTTATATAAAATGTCCAAAATAAGCAAATCCGTACAGACAAAAAGTAGATTAGTGGTTGCTAGGGGCTACAGGAGTAAAGGAAAGGAAGTTGCTGCTAACAGATATGAGATTTCTTTTGGCAATGATAAAAATGTTCTGGAATTAGTGGTAATGCTTGCATAACTTTATGGAAATACTAAAAACGACTGTGTTGCACACTTTAAAATGGTGAGATGTATGATATATGAATGATAGCTGAATAAAAAGCAATTATTCTAGCTTATAAATTCAGGTGTTTTTCTGAACGAAGCAGCGACTCCGTACTTCTCTCTCCTTACTTCTAAAGAGTCTCCAAGCCACTGCATTGCTCAGACCGGAGTCCATCACGGACATCTGTTCCACAGCCATAGCCCCGTCCTGACCTACATCACTCCGTTCTGGTTTACTACAGCTGCCGTCTAACTGAGCTCCATTTGCACCATGAGCTGACCCACACGTAACCCTCCAAATACGTCACAGTGCGTACACTCGCCTTTGCGCTTGATGGATTCTCCATCGCTTTCAAAACCTGGGCTCCCTCTTACCAAATCATTGAGTTTAAACCTTGTCTCCTCTCAAAGGCATCCATCTATCATTGGACCCTCTCCTGCGTTAACTCCTCCTTTGCTTTCTGTGCAGACACCTCCTCTCATAGCCTCGCCAACCTTCTCTGTGTGTCACACATACACATCCATCCCTGTTGCCGTGCTTTGACTTTATTTTCCCCCAATGCTAAGGATTAAACCCAAGACCTTGTGCCTCTCAGGAAAGTGCCCTACCACTGAGCTACACCTTCTGCACTCTTTTATTTTTTTATTTTTAGACGTGATCTCCTTAAATTGCCCAGGCTGGCCTAGAACTTGAAATCCTCCAACCACAGTCTCCCAAGTAACTAGGATTACTGATCTGTGCTCAACAGTACTTCGACTTTTACATGATTTTTCCCCAACCACTTCACTATCCCCCATCAACAGTCCATGACTCTAACCTTCTTGAAGACTTTAACAAAGCTGCCTTCCTTCAGAATGCTTATCCCACTCCAAATAACACCTTACCATGATAAAAGCAAGAAACACTAGTAATTACAGATTTACTGCATATTAAAGGCTGTACTAGGAGATTTAAACATGTTATTTTTTATCATTTTTTTATTTTAAAGAGAGTAAAACAAAAGAGGGCAGAACAAAGCAGATCAGAACAGAACAACATAAGCAACATAGCACTTTACAATAAGACAACCGGACATTAACAGTAGCTATCACAATATCTCTTTCTCTGTTATAGCTGAGCATAGTTTCAAATACAATAATATCAAACATAACAAAATATTATAAAACCATTCAAAAGAATGAAAGAATTACAGGGCATTCTGAACCAAATAACAGAGAATGATCAATGGCTACTATAATATCTCATGTTACATAAAAACTGTTTATACTATCACATATATTAAAATCCCAATAAGACACAACATGATAGAACCTATGGTAATAGAAGAATAGAAGCATGGTAGGACTTCAAAGCAAGAGAATATTAAATCAGCAATGGCTGCCATAATGTTTTGTTTTCTTCAAAACAGCTGTTCATACCATCATACACAATAAAGTCAAACAAAATAGAATAAAACCATTCCAACTGATGAATGAAAACATTGAAAGGCTTCAAAGCCATGAAAGGGAGAATCATGATTACCATAAAATCTTATATACTCTTACCAACTCTCATACTAGGGAGACTATACGGTATTTACACATGTGAGTTTGATTTATTTCGCTTATGAGTATGGTCTCAAGTTGTGTGCATTTATTTGTAAATATCTCAATGTGGTCATTCTTTATAGCTGAGTAGTACTCCATTGTATAAGAATACCACAACTTTTTTATCCATTCCTCAGTTGATGGGCACTTAGGTTGTTTCCAAGATCTGGCTATTACAAATTGTGCTGCTATAAACACGGGTGCACATATATCACTGTGGTACGATGTTTTCAGTTCTTCTGGGAATGTGCCTAGAAGTGGAATAGCTGGGTCAAATGGGACTTCCAGACCCAGCTTTTTGAGGAATCTCCAGATTAAACATGTTATTGTTTTATCTTTGCAAAGACCTGCTAAGATAGGTATTATTCCAGATGAAGAGTCAAAGAAAAATTAACAGAGAGACACACAGTGAAGCAGGCAGTAAGTGCTAGAGTTCAGATCTGAGATTTCAACTGTCGGCCCTGTGTTTCACACACTGGCCCCTTGGAATGTCACATGATATAGCTCAAGAGTTTTCTTTGAGAATGTCAGTTCCTCAAACTACAGGATGTTTTCTAAGACCCAAATCTTGTGCTCACCAACATCAAGCAGTTTTCTCAGTAACAAACAGCCAAAACTATCTATGGATAGTGAGAAAAAAACAATTAAGTGTGTCATCCAGTCATCTGGAAAGCTATAGAGCCAGGCTCAGAAAATTAGAAGGACCCCAGGATGATGAAGGAGAGAAGAACAGAGCTACAGTGTTGACCCAGAATGGCCCTGTGAGACAGCTACTGATGACCTTAACTGCTCTGCTCACTGGATTCCACCACTGCAGAGTGAGGGCCCCTTCTGAGCCATTCCTCCTTTTGAGTCCATTTGACTGGGCCAAGATAGGGACTAGAGTGGTGGGATGTCTTGCCCCACTAGAGTCCTTCAAAGTGGACAACAGGATACCTGGAACCATCAAGAGTCACTCCAGGAGATTGAGATATTTTATTTTTGCTTCACAGATATTTCCTCCTCCTTCCCCTCCCATTGTGAGCTCAGCCATGTGACTGATTTGGACAATGGCTTATCACAGGAGTGCACAGTGGGCCTCGCCCTCTGTGGTGCTACCATTACCATGAGAAGGATGCGTCATCAGAAGCAGTTGCGCCTTCCACCTGAACCCCATGAGCACCGTCCTGCTGGCTCTGAACCCCTCAGTGGAGACAGAGCTTCCCCAGAAGAACCACAGAATGATGCAGATGGTTATCAGTGCAGACGACAATCTGCTGCTGTGTGATTTTATACCCTGCATGGTCCCCTCCATATAGGAGGAGTGGAACGCACTGTGAAATGTTCACTGTGCTATGTCTCCTGCACCACGGTATTCTCTACCTCCCAGCCCCTGGCATAGAGCCTAATCTAATACTCTGCACAAAATATTCACTCAATTTGTCTCCATTAGTTATATAAAACAGAGTTTCTGATTGAAATTTATAGAGAAAATAGCAAAAATAGTTCATCAGCTCTAATTTTCTCTTGAGGCAACAGGGTCAGGGGCTAGGAATAGGCTCATGACTGTGGAATATAAAATGGTTAGTACAGCTCCGACAAACAATTTAGTTCTTAAAACAGTAGGCAGAATTCCATAAGATCCACAATGAAACCCTAACTAGAGGGTGGGTCACATGCTCTTTGCTAGTGTGAATTAGACTTGGCTTGTGTGTCCACCCCAGCCAGCCATTCCTGTCCATTCCAGCTGCGATAACCCCACTGCAACATTTTCAGCCATAAGGGAATAAGGAAGCTAAACATTCTTCAACTTTTAAAAATCCTTTGCCCTTGTTCCAGTTCCAGTCCAAACAACCAAAAATTATTTATTCATCTTAATTTAGGTACTGAGAACTAGGCCTGCCCTAACTTTCACCAGGTCCCCATCAAGAGCACAGATGGAAATTCACACATAATAAGTCTAAGTACTCTAAGTTATAAATCAAGCTAACCAAATACAAGATAGCATATGTTCTAGTATTCTACCTTAACAAAGATAATTTCATAGAAACAAGTAGAAGAGCAACAGCAAAATGGAAATAGAGACACAGATAGATGAATTTTAAATCACAGACTTTACCCACTTTTTTCATTTCTCTGAAGGACTTCTGATAATGTACTTGCTTCACCCAGGAGCAGCAGGTTTCTTTGACTGATACAGTGTGCTCAGTATTACTGAATCTTCGCTTTAGTCAGTATACCCTTAATATAAAAATATGCAGTACGGTTGTTTGCAATTTTAGCATTGGTGACATTTTGGAAGGCACTGTGCAAGCCAACATGATGGGTAGTCAGCATCTCAGTGGTTGATTGAACTACAAGGTTACCTGTGTTCAACATTTGCAATCCAAGGTGGACCAGTTTAATGACCTCTATTCCTTTTAAGGTGCAGACAAAATAAGGGAGAATAAAACAAGATAATCCTTGTCTGGAAAGTGTTTATGACTCCTGTATGAGCCGAAACCAGTGTCCAAGTCAACTCTAAAAATGTAATGTGAGTCACACATAAAATTTCCAATTTCCTAGCAGCCACATTAAAAATTTAAAAAGAAAGCAGTGGAATTAACATTAATGATATATTTTATGCAAGACAATATGGCAAAATATTAGCATTTCACCATATAACTAGTGTGAAAATTTTCAAGTGAGATGTTACACTGCTTTCAGTATACACACTGTTTATGAAGTCTCATGAATTTTATACTTACACTGCATGTCTCCATTTGGACTCTGCATTTCTGGCAGCTGGATATGGCTGGTAGCTTCCATACGAGCTCATTAGAGTGACAAGTGCTACTTCGGGAGGGCACTAGACTGGCACTTGGGCTAAAAACTCTTGGGCATAATCTAAAGCAGCATCTCTCACAATGTGATTAGTGGAATGTATCAGAAACACACAGGGATCTTGTTAAAACTGGCACCTTGTAATGGTTGATACAGTGTGTCAGTTTGAGAAGTTTAGAAGTCTAACTGAGTGACTCACTACTTCTGCACCCTAGGGTGTACAGGACATGCCCATGTTTATCCTCTAGGGTGGTGCAATGGTTGATGCATTGTGTCCACTTGAGTTTAGAAATTTAACTAAGTGATTCAGCAGAGGGCCAGAGTCTTCACTTTATAAACATCCTGATCTTGTGCAAGAGAAGGACCTGGAGATGGTGTGAGTGCTATACCTGCCCTAGTGTGGGTAGACTGCATACAGAGTATGGGAGGAAAAGAGGTTTGCTTGCCCCTGCTTTTGCTCTGGTTGTTTCTGTTGTCTTTCATTGCCATTAACAACTGCCCCTCAGCCATGCCTCCTTGCCTTGGAGTCAGTTGAGTATGGACTGAAACCTCTACAAACTGTGAGCTACAAAAATCTTTCCCTCTTTGAGTATTGGGTATTTTGTCTCAGCAGTGAGGGAAAAGTAACTAACACACACCTTGTTCTCCCCTTCAAAGAGTATGTTCGAGAATCTTGAGAGGACATCTAAGGACTCTGCATCTGCATTCCATAGGGTGCCAACCCTATGGAACCCAGAGCTGGGTAGAACTTGAGAAGACACGCCTTAAAGGCACAGCATAGCTCTTCTGGGTTTGTTTTGTTTATAATAACGTCTTTGTGGCCTGGGTAATTTTATCAGCTCAGAATAAACCAGGAGTTGATCGTTGCTATGGTGCAAAAAACACAGCTGCTGCCAGCCAGCAATTATTAAATTTTTGCTCCACCTGTGCAATATGAAGCAAATCATGGCAGCTCTCCCCACTGACATCCTTCCATCAGAAAGAAGTGCAGTAGCACTAATCTACATCGTTCTGCTCCTCCCAGGGATAAAACCTTTATAAACAGAGGCTTTCAGTTTTGCTTTTCTCTCTTAGCTCTTTGACTTGTCACTGGTTTCTCAGTTCCAAATCCAGACCACTGTTTCACTTGGAGTGAAAAAGGACAGGTGACATTTTAGTTGGGCCTAGGCTCCAGGGATATTTCTCCAACTGGATGTTTTTGGCTTGGCTTCGTATGCCAGAAGGAAGGAAGCTAGGGTGACTGTGAGCTCATGTGTGCCACAAACTGCTGAGGCTGAGTTCCCCGATTTGCTTTGCCTTTAATTCCCTGCACACCTTCCTGCCAGAAGCTCAAGGCTGAATTTTCAACCCTCTTATACAGTTCTATCTCCAAAAGTAGAGGGTTCAAGTGGTTCCTTTAACCTATGGTATTCAGACGCTTTGCAAATTATGGTTAAAGTGGATCTTTACAATTTCAAACCATTATAGACAAGTGCCTTTGGTAAAATTTTAAAAACCTCTTGTGACTCTCACCCCCCAGGGACATGTCACAGCTGATTTTAAGTATTTGACATGTGGAGGAGAAAGACCCTCCTCTGAGCCTGGGTTGATGCTGGAAAAGGGAGCAGGCGCGGGGGGCAAGCTGCCAGGGGTATTGGCCTTCACCCCTTTTCTGTCCCTGTTTTACTCCTCCTCTTCTTCCTTTTGCTACTCCCACTTCCTGTTACTGTGTATCTTCATGTCAGTTTCCTAGTGGTTCCCCGCCCCCGCCCCACTAAGGTCATGGGAATTCTAAGCTCTTGAACGACAATTCTATGGTACTAATTACACGTCTGGAGAATGATGCCCGAGCCTGCAGGTGGTACCCACTAACAGCAACCACTATCACTATTATTATTGTTATTGTTATATTATCACATGGTATGGAGCCTTTAGCTTTCCAGGACTGAATTATCTTCTTTCGGTTTTGATGCTGTGCCACCTTTGTACGCCTCCATCTGCTTTATAAAAAATTCTTTTATGCATCCATCTTCCTTTATTCAGAGTTAAATGTAGCAGGAATGAATTTTTAGAAAGTGGTTAAGAAAATAAAATGTTACTTTCAATACTGGTAATATTGAATGACAGAAATATTAATGAAAGGTGTGACATTTTAATAATGTTCCCATAAATATTTGAAGACCTATTCAAATACTCCTCCAGGATCTAAGATATAGGAGTACACAGGACTGAAAAAGTCTGTCCTTCTAGTGCAGGAGGCAAACAATAAATGAATGATAAGCAAAAGGTGCATCAGCAGTGAAGAATGGAGCAGAACAATAAACCAGAGGATGCAAAGAAAGGGGGGAAAGTTAATTAAGGCAGCCAAGTAGATCTGGTGAAGAGACTGACTTGTGAGCAAGGACCCCAAGAGAGTGAGACACACAGATTACCTAGCACATTTCTCCCAAAGATGACAAGCAGGGTCACAGCCTTGCAAAGAGAAATCCCATGGATACCTGCTCAACTTTACCAACCCGCATTCACAGTGGATTATCACAGAGGTGAGGAAGTAGATCAGGAAGAGAGCATTTGCTTTGAGCTACAATCCTGGGGAATTGTTTTTAACACCTCACTCTACCTTTCCTCAGTAAAGTTTATGAAAAATTTGTTAAAAAGAGGGTGAATCTTAATATTTTACTGGCTTCCCAAATATAAACCTCCTACGAAAAAGAAGGGAAAGGAAGGAAGCTAACCATTTAGTATTTATTCTGTAATAAGTGTTCAAAAAGTTACTCAAAGACCCAAAGCCTCAGCTGAGTGCAAATAGAAATCGGATTCCATTAACCTGAGCACTCTTGGCTTTGTGCTTTCCTTCCCTGTGGCAACAGCATATGCAGAATTCCCAATTCCCTTCCAAGGTCTTCTCGTCCTACCTGCATCCTGGGGGAGTGAGTCACCCACACACTTAGGCACCAATCCGCGGCAGCTTCCCCTGCTGCTTCCTGCTGGCAGTTGTTACTGTCCACCTGTCTACCTGATTGTTGTACCCCATGATAGAGATTACCTTGACTCTATAGCTCCCCATGGTAGTATGGGCCCCTGTGGGTTAAAATGGACAGTTTAACAATAATAGTTTATCTAATCCATGATTATGAGATATCTTCCCATTTATTTCACTTATTCAGTTTCTTTCACCAGTGTCTTAATGGGTTTCACTGTATAGATCTTCACCCCCTTGGTTAAGTTTACCCCTAAGTGTTTTTATGGTGTTATGGCTTATGTCTAGATGTCCCCCCAAAGTCTCACACAATCATAGATGGGGCTTTTTAGAGGCAGCTTGATCTGAGACTAAGTGTGTGATGCTGAAATTAAGGACGTATGACTACTACATTGGCCCAGTTTTGGCTTGGCATAATTCTGGGTGTTGATAATGAGAAGGTCCTCCCTGGGTCCTCTCTATCTTAAGGGTTGGTAGCCTGGATAGAATACAAGGGTCAGAAAGAGGGACACTGTTGTCACTTGCCACTTTGCTACCTTCTGCCTGCCACAGACTGTTTCTCCTCTGTGATTCCCCTCTACCATGCCACCCTGCCTTGGAGCCAGCCAAGTATGAACTAAATCTCTACAAACTGTGAGCCACAATAAACCTTTTCTCTTTTAACTGAGGATGTCAGATATTTTGTTTAGCAACAACAACAACAAAAAAGACATGATAATGTTAATGGGTTTGCTTTATGTCTTTTTCAGATAGCTCATTGTTAGCGATTAGACATGTTACCGAATTTTCCATATTGATTTTTATTTTACCCACCTAAAAAGCTTTTATGCAAAATAGAAACAGTGAGTAAAATAACAACACATGGAATGAAAGAAAATACTTGCAAACCACACATCTGATAAGGGCTTACTATTCAAGATATATAAAGCTCACACAACTCAATAGCAAGAAAACAAATAATTTGGTTAAAAGTATAAAATAGAAATAGATATTTCTCAAAAGAAGACATACAAATGTCCAAGAGGTATATGAAAAAGCATTTAATATTACTAATCATCAGGGAAATACAAAATTAAAACTACAATATATCACCACACTCAAATGAAAATAACTATTATCAAAAAGACTAAAAAACAAGTATTGGCAAGAGTGTAGAGAAAAGGGAACCCTTATATACTATTTCTGGGAAAGCAAACTTGTATATCCATTATCGAAACCAGTATGAAGATTCCTCAAAAAGTTGAAAATAAAACTCTAATATAACTACAGACAAATCACAATTCTGGCTATACATGTATAGGAAAGAAAGTCAGTATGTCAAAGAGATGTCTATATCCCAATATTCACTGCAGGATGATTCACAATAGTTACGATATGGAATCATAGCTATGGAATAAAGAAAACATGATACACACAGAGAAAACCTTTAAAGAAAAGGAATGCAAAAAACAATTGTCACTTGCAACAGCATAGACCAGCCTGAACTATGTTAAAGGAAACAATTCAGGCAAGGAAAAACCATTGTCATGCTGTTGTTGTTGTTGTTGTTGTTGTTTCATCATTTGGCTTTAGGTTTATTTTTTCTCTTTTTAAAAACTGTATTAATATGTGTTTGCAGGACATAACATTTCCTTTCCTTGTGGGGACCTGGTAATGCACGTAACACATGTTCATTCCTTGTTTCATTCCCTTCCCTTTCCTGCCTCCACCCTCCCTGGGTCTCTTGGTCCCCTTCTTATCTAAGAAAGATCAGTCTCCCTACTCCTTATTATCTACATTTATTTTGCTCTTTATTTATTATTGGGCATTTCATATAAGAGAATCCTTGTGATATTTAAGCTTGTGTGTCTGATTTATTTCACTTAACATTATGGTCTCAAACTCTCCATTTTCCTACAAATAGCTCAAATTTACCTTTCTTTATGGCAAGTAGCACTTTATTGTGTATGAATCCATATTTTCTTTATCTATTTATCTGTTGATGGACACAGAGGCCACTTTCAAGATTTACCTATTACAAATTGTGCTGCTGTAAACATGGGTATGCACACAGCACTGCAGTTTGACATCTTTAACTCTTTAAGGAAGAAACCTAGAAGGGGAAAGGCTTGGTCAAATGGAATTCCTACTTTTGGTTTTTGAGGAATCTCCATACTGATTTCCACAGTGGTTGAACTAGTTCACATCCCCAACAACAGTGTATAAGAGTTCTTTATTCCCTGCGGCCTCACCAGCATTTGTCATTATTCGATTTCTTGGCAGTAGTCATCCTTTCCGGAGTGAGACCGAATCTCAGTAGTGTTTTAAGAGAGACAAATATTCTATAATCTCACATACGTGGAATATAAAGCAGATGATCTCACAAAAGCAGAAAGTAGAATGGTGGTTGCCAGGGGTTAGAAGTACAAGGATAGTGGACGGACAGACGTTAACAAAGGTAGAGGTTTTAGTCAGACAGGAAGAGTAAGTTCTGAAAGTCTATTTCACAGTATCGTGACTATACTTCATAACAGATACTTGATAACTTTTAAAAGTTGAAGAGATCAGATCTTAAATGTTTTTACCACGAAAGGAAAAAAAAGAACTAAATGAGGCGATGGATATGTTAATCAGTTTGACTGCAGTAAGCATTTCACAGTGGCATTTTACATATTATTTGTCAACTATATCCCAATAAAGCTAGAAAATATTTTGGATTAAAAGTAAAGTAAAAATAAAATGCCCAAGATATGCAAGATCTCTCTCTCTCTCTCTCTCTCTCTCTCTCTCTCTCTCTTTGGTAAATTTCTGAATTCCTAAAACCACTCTTTAGAGACCACAGTAATTTTCTTATTGAGTCCACATGTTTCACTAATGTGGTCTCGGAGTCTGGGGATCAGCATTCCTCTGTGCCCCAATTTTCCTTGCTTCCCAAAATGCATCTGGTTGGTAGGGTCTAGTGGGGTCCTTGGAGACCACTTCCTCCTGGCTTCCCTCCATGGCTTTGCCTTGTTAAGTTGTTTCAGTGAGTTTGTAGGGGTCCAGGGTCCTGAGAGTCCTGGAAGGTACCAGCTATTTACAAGAAGCCATTGTTGCTGCTTTGATACCACTTGATTACTCACTTGCTGACCCCAAACAACAGATCAAAAGATTCTGGAACAGCAAGAGAGATTCTCTTCCCTTTTCTATCAGCCCATTCTTTGGCTCAGTATCTATCCACAACTTGATTCCCAAACATTTTGGATATGGTGGAATCCTAAAGGGTTCTAAGTTCCAGTGAACCCTCTCTGTCCCTAAGTGGCTCCCCACAACCAACACTGCCAAGAAAGCATCCACTTGCTTCCCTTTGACTAATCTTTCCTTCAGTTTGAGGGGATAGGGTGAGGTGTGTTTGGAGCATGAGAAAACCCAAACGCAAGATAAAGCCAAACCTATCTAAATCAAACATAAAGGGAAAAAATATAATACAGAGTGCAGAGAGTTCACTGGCCTGGGTTCTCAACTAGTTTAACAAGTGACTGAACCCATGAAAGGACTCTGGCTCTGATGCTTTGAGCTCCATCTAGAATGACCATCACCTCCTTCCCTTGGATGGAAAGGCCCAGGTAAGAAACAACAGCAGCATGGATCCCGGGCAATGGGGCTGTGGCAGGTAGCCTTCACTACTTATCTACAGAGTGTGGGGTGGCAAAGCCTGTACAGAGAGGCTGGAACCTGGCTGATGTCTGGCATGTGCTTATTGCTTTTTAACTGGGACAGTTCCGGGGCTTCCTTGCCATGATGTAGATAGCCCAGACAGCATCCTAAATATTTTTTAGGAAGTGTGTGAATACACCTGGTCTCTCACCACGTTCCATGCGGAAAGTGCATGGAAAGAAAATGAGACACTCACCCGAATGTATGATAAGGGGGCCTCAGAACCATACAGCAAAACTGCCCAGGTGCCAGTCAGTCCTGCCTCTGATGTCCAGCATGACATGATGTAGGCTTGTTAACCTCTGCCTCAGTGTCCTCATCTGTGAAATGAAATCAATTGCATCTGAGGCAAAGATTGCTAAAGGGATTAAAGGAAATTGCATGTAAAACCTTAGCAAGGAGCCTCTGATGAAGTAGGCACTCAAAAAAAAAAAAGAAGTTTTTTTCCTTTTCCCTGGGGAAAAACATGCACATATGAAGCAATTAGTGAACAAGACAATAGATATGAGAGGATAAATTGCAGTCGTCAGTAAGTGCTCAAAGAGCCAGAGGAAGATCAAAGAGGCTGGAGTCTGAGAGGAAAGCTGGGGAGCAGAGGGAGAGGGAGAGGGCAGCGCTGGGGAGGCACGCTCACCCTGCCTGACACTGATAGGGCAGCTCAGAGACAGGGGGTTCTGCCCCCTTCGGGCTCCATGGCCGTGGGGGCACTGGCCAAACCACCTTAATAAAGACATGAACTCAAAAACTGACAACGAGGCTGCAGTGGAATTTGAAGCAGAAAGGGGAGTCAGTGCCTGGCCCCAGATCTGCTGACCCCTGCTCTGCATTTCGCTCTTCTCTGGTCTGTGGCTTGGGAAGGTGTAGCCGCCTGATCAAGTTCAAAACTCTGAGCTGCTGAAGTCAGCAGAAGGGGTTAGGGCGGCTGGGGCGAGGCAGAAATCATCTCTTACTTTAAATTGCTGTAAATCAGAGTCGAAAACTAGGCTGCACATTACGCTTTTGTTTTTCCGAGAGTTAAATTACAAGGAAATGAAGTGTGCATAATAATTCCCCACGTCACTGCCCTCGGCCTCCTCGCAAACGGGCTCAGCCCCGAGAGCTATCCCTGGGCGCAAGGCGCTATCTAGCGGCCGCGCTTTGCAAAGGGAGCCTCGAGGCCACCAGAGCACAAAAGAGCCTGTGGCTCGCCGGGCCTGGGGCCACGGGGCCACCAAGGCCAACCAGAGAGGCTTCCAAGCGGACTCCGCGCCTCCAGCCAGCTTCTGCGAGGTGTTAGTGAAGACCTCGAAGTGCTCCCTCTGTTGTCAGGTCTCTCGTGCCTGCTCAGAACCCCTCAGGCCAGGCGGGGAAGTCACCCGAGCCCCCATTTAAAGGGTAAATGCAGACCTGGCCATCAAATGTCTAGTCAAAGCTCATGAGCATGGTCCTGCCTGCACTGGGCACCACCGACTTGAGCCAGCCCCCCCACCCAGCAGCATCTGGGGGAAACTGTGGCCACCCGCTGTCACTGGAGGGAGAGGGCCGGCTTGCAAAGCCCTCGCCTGCATTGTGTTATTTTTTCCTCAGACCAAAGCTCTAATTTTTTTTTAAATCAGAGTTTCAACTAGAGAAGTCACAAAGAGGCTTCCAGCTGACTGGGTTTAAGCAGCAACTTAAAAAGGTCTCTCAGAAGCTGGTTTTTCCCAGGCTTTCCCTGCCTTTAGGTGACCGAGGGAGCGGGACAGACTGGCTCACCTGCGGCCTGCCCTTTGATTAGGACTAGTGATCTCTTGAGAGTCACGTATCCTGAGTACTTCCTGGTGCACACCGCCTCCCGAGTTTTGGGTGTACAGGGTCTGAGGGCCACAATACCTGGTGGTCGCCAATCGCCCTAACCAACCCTTGCTCCACCTCCCCCATGAGGTGATCCGACCAGGTCACCTCAAGATTCAGTCACACTGTAAATCCTGATGTAAGCAGGGCACACTGCCACAGGTCTGTAACGTCAGCCCTCAGAGAGGCTGAGACAGGAGGGTCACAGGTTCAAACCCAGCCTGGACAACTCAGCACGAAGCACAAGGATGACTGTGAAGGTGCTATGTTTAATCCCTAGGATCATGAAAATAAACTGAACCCTAGTGTCTCTCTGGAAGCACAGGTACACAACCTGGGTAAGAATAATTCTTAATTTTTGGCTGTGAACAGGATCCCAGTCCTTAGGTTCCCTCCCCACCCTGCCTCTCCTCTCTCCTCCTCTCCTCTCCTCTCCTCTCCTCTCCTCTCCTCTCTTCTCCCCTCCTCTCCTCCTCTGTCTGACAGGCCTTGCTGTGTAGCTCAGCCTTCTGCCCGCTGGAAAGGCAGTTTCTCCTAGGCCTCTATGTGGGTCTAGCCCTGGGCTCCTGGCCAGCGGCAGTGCACAAGGGTGGGGACGCAGACGCCGCCAGCAGGCCAGGTGGTGTTTAAACATTACATACGGGCCTCTCTGCCACCAACAGGCTCGCGGCAGGATTTATGCAGAGCTTCCTTGGAGTGGCAGCGCCGGGCCGGTTTTAATGAAGCCCCTTGGCAGTGTAATCATCACTCAGACAAGAGCAACTGCTCACGGAGCTGAGCACCCTCTCCCGGACCCTTGGGCCTCGCCACTGAAGCGGAGTCCTTCCCTTTTATTTTCTCCCCAGTGCACAGAAATTTCGTCTCTAAAATAAATCAGTATGTGCACAGAGAGCGCGGTGGCGGGGCAGCGCCAGGGAGAGCACAGCGGAGCCCCAGTCCGGGCCACCACCCGTTCACAACAGCGTGAAATAGAATCTCGTGTTGCAAATTGTGTGAGTGTGTGTGTGTGTGTGTGTGTGTGCAGTTTTTCCAAAGCACCGGCTTTGTTTCTGAACGCGAGCCCTGGGCCGCGTGCTGCGGTTGCTATGGTAATTACTAGCCTCTGCTGAACAGGGACGCTGGGGTTACTCCGAGGAGATCCAACCTGCGAGAGTGCGCGTGAGGATGAATAAACCCACCGGCTCGCAAAGGCTGCACGAGGTCCTAGAACCCGAAATAAAGGAGGAAGCAGGGGCACGTATTTACAAAGATTCAACAAACGCGTTCCGCCTTCAGCAGTTCTCATCCTATTTCTGGAGTTTAAAATGTCGAAGCCCTGGAGACATCTGCCCCTGGGCTTCTCCGGGCAGAAGAGAGAATTACACCTAAAAGCAGGAGATGCGATGCAGTGGTGTTGAGGGCAATGCTAGCAATAATAGCAGCAGTAACAATAGTAACAGTGGTAACAATAACAAAGATTGTCATTTATTGCGTGAATGTAGTGTTTTCTGTGCTTTCCTCATTTAATCTTATTTAATCCATACAAAAGCATGAAAAATATTAACTCATTCATGTTTTTATTATATACATAGTATTATAGGTAATGAAACCCGAGAGCCACTGTTCTTTGAATATTATATACTACATATAATGCTATGGAAAACACACATTTTTTTTCTTTTTTTGAAATGAGATCTTATTATGTTGCCAGGCTGGCCTGGAACTTGTGATTCTTCTACCTCAGCTCCTGAGGAGCCAGAACTGCTGGCATGCAACACTACCTCTGGTTCATTTTGTAATTTTTAAGTAACTTCTATCACACAGAATTTAACCCTAAAGATAGTAAAATGTAAAAAAAAAAAAAAAAAAAAAGTGTCTCCTTCATGGAGATGCCCTCACAGTGAGTTTAAAGACAAGAAATATGTAAGTTCCGAAGTTCCGACAGTGTCGAGGGTACTAAGCAAACTTCCAGGAGGAAAGCTTCCTCGTGCATCTTTGGAGCTGCAATTGGGGAATCATGGGCTGCCCTACCAAAGTGACAGCCACAGGGGTCCAAGGAAGGCAAAAGCTTAGCAGCACTGGGGAGAAATAAACAGAAATAAATCTGGGCCAAGGTCTGATCTGGAGACAGCATGGATGCTCTTTGAGTAGGACAGTTCCCTGTGGCCAGAACAGAGAGGGCTGGAGCCTGGTGAGAGCCAGGAGAGAACAGATGGGGCCCACAAGAGGGCTGGTGAGAGATGGGAGAGGATTTGCGCCTGTCCCAGGTGCAAAGCCAAGTCTCAAAGGACATTCAGTAAGGGAAGAGTCGCAGTTTGGTTTGTGCTTACAAGTCCCCCTTTAGCACGATATGGAGGATCCTGGAGGACGGTGAGGGGCAGGAAGTCAGGGGTGGGCAGTATGGTAATCATGTGATACACACCAACAGACAAACAGCAGAGGCAGGGAGGAAAAGCAGGAGGAGGAACGATGGCTGGCTCCTGAGGCGACTGGGTCAGCAGGACTCGGTGTGCTAACCATGAAAGAGGAGGCCACAGAATAACTAAAAGGTCATATTTCCTCCTCTTTATCAGAACAGAGCTGAGGCTGAAGAAACCAGAAGTTGCCTGAGGCTCCTACTGCTTTGTGGCTGAAGGAAGATTTGAACCCATGCCCACCTGAATCTGTGGCCTGGTTGCAATACATCAGCTGAAGCACAGGTTCCCCTCTAAAATCAGCCACAGATAAGGAAGGGAGAAGGTCTGGAGGTGACTAACCAATACCACAATGTCCAAAAACAGACTGGAGCACCGTATGGGTGAACAACACACATGAGGAGCAGGAGCGCAGAACAAGGTGGTTTAAGTTGGTTTTTTCTTTTAGCCTAGTTACTTGTAGGAAAGATTTTCCTTTAGACACAACATACCATTGCTTTTTTAAAAATCTATTTTAGGAAGCATTTAAGTAGCTTGATAATAACATTACTGTATGCAAAATCAGAGTTAAAGATATTTTCTTCATTGTTCTACAACATTCCTTCAGCAAAGAGCAACATGATTGACCACGTAATTAATCAAGCTCTGTGCCTTATACCAAGAAAAGTTAAGATAATACACATGATTAAATATCTTTTTGAAATAAATAACAGCTAGCAGTTTAACTTTCCAGCTGGAAAGGGTAGCTTTCCAAAAGACAGAGAAGAAAAAAAAAAAACACCAAAAACTCAACAGTGAGTTATACAAGCCAGCAGGTTTTCATTTTGTCTTAAGCTTTGGAGTTTTAAATTCACTTTGTTTCATTTTAGGCTCACCATTTGATATATCTTTGGTTTAAATTACTCTAAGCTTCCTTTCTTATATTTTAAACTTTTGCTTTCCATATCTTTAAATGAAGACTATTGTTTGTTTCAACCAATAAGTAAAAATAAATATAGCAGCAGTGGGCTTGTGTTTGCACTGGATTATATCTTCAACTGGAAAATCTAAAAAACACAAGGGCTGGTGTATATAAAACAGAAGAGCTTATCCATGCACTGTCTGCTCTGTTTGGATAGATCACTTTACTATGAGTGGGTTTGGGAACCAGAGAATATTCGGTTGAAATCTTGTGTAAAGGGCCCACAGTGTACCAGTTAAATCATGATGAAGGCATTTAACAATCAAGTGTAAGTGTTAAAATAGTGGGTTTGAAATTTGGGAAAGGGAGCCAGAATGGATTTTTTTAGTTGTCCTCCTTCTCCCATTCCTCAACTCCCTCGTAATGCTTTTACCTCAACCAGTCACTCAAATCCTTGGTGCTACAAGCTTGGGGGAAATTGGGATGTGGGACAGAAATAACAGTCCAAGTGCGGCAGAAAAGCCGAGGAAGGGAGAAGTGAGAGTCAGGGAATTAACTCAGACCTCTCAAGAGAGGAGTTTATACTCAGTACTTGTAAATTCCAAGACACTTTGAGAAGTAAGATAATGCTTATTTTGTGTTCAGTGATTTTACGCTTGTGTCATCCAAAGAAAAGTCAGCACTTTATACTTTAATCTGAGAAATTCATAGGCCTTATGAAGCTCCTTTTAATCATCATACAACCAACTGTGAGCCTAGGAGGAGGTAAATGACACTCTTCTCCTTTGATAGAAACACAACTGGGGCTTGAGCCATTGAGAATGGCCCAAGGACACTTAGCAGGGAGTGAGTCCTTTGACAAAGCCACACAGAACAGCATCTCTGCAATTTACCATTCATCGACCAGCTACATTGCTTCAATTTGGTTTAAAAGGCTATGTTTTCGGAAGCTTGGGATTGTCTTTTTGTGTCCTATTAAGACAGGGTAAAAGGTAGAATCCTAATTACATTCAGATAGCAAATGGCAATGTTTTCTAGGAAATTGGCAGTTCCTCTTCCCTGCTTCTGTGGCCAACTGGAACAATGATTGATCTAAACCTATGGTAGAAATCTTTGCCCTTTTCAGTGATTGGCTTGGTGCTGGTCATGTGACCCAATTCTAACCAATGAGATAGAGGGGAAGGAGTTGAGGGCAAGATTCTCAACCTTTCTTCTTGTTTTAGGACATTGTTGCATGAAGATATGATGCTTAGAATTGAGGTTCCAGGAGAATCAAAAAGGAAACCACATGCATCCTAATTGCTACAGTAGGGTGGCTACATGTGAAAATTTTATTGAATTGCATGCTTAAGTTTATCTTGCAGTGGCTGCCTTTGGAAATTAATAGGTGTGGTACATCCGTGCCTTCCTTTGCAAAGAAGCAACTGCTTCTGATATGGAAAAAACGATCCTTGCCCAACACACACAGACGCCCAGACCATAGCACCATGTGTTTTAACTTTATTGCCCTTGAAGCAGCAAGGAAACCAAGGGCAGAAAAGAGGTCAAATCAGCCTCCTGGATTGGTTCCAAGGGTGAGAATTTATGCAAAGGGAGCAGAGGAGAAAGCTGAATATAATGGTTGTTAAGAAGTAAGATGCGCACTGTTCTTCTGCACAACACATAGGGCCGTCAGACCTCAAAGGCCACGTGCTTCTCTGCAGGGTGAGTTCCAAATCTGTTCAGGGGATCCTGAGGCTGTAACATCAAACAAGTAACAGTTAAGATAAAAGTTTCCCAAAACGTTATTTCCTGGAGGAGGTGGTTTCTGTACATGTTCCCACCTCTCTTCATGGGATTCTAGGGGCTTTGCCTGAAAGGCAGTTTAGGAACTTTGCTGTTGAAGGATTTTATGTCCAAGTGGGGCCAGACCTTTGCTGATTTCACTTCTTCAGGTTATTAGGAATCAAAATTTTGATTGGGTTTTCACATTCAAGTCCTTTTTTGTTCTGCTGGCCATCCAGGCAGAGCAAAAGACCCTGCTGTAGCCGGGAGCAGACATCAAGGCTTCTTCTTTGTATGTGGGTGCATCAGCATCAGGCAGGGCATTTCTCAAGCTCTAGCTCTCACCTGGGCCAAGGCAGCTTCTTCTATGCCCACATCTCTGGTTCCAATTAGCAGAGCGGTGAGTTACACTCCACCAACCCTCCTTGCTGTCGGAGCTTCTAGCTTCTGCTTTGACCTCACTGGAGGGCCAATATGAGGTATAATCACAATTTTGCTTGTAGCCCCAAAGAATGCTGTATTAGGAACAAATACAGTTTATTTTGATATACTATATACCCAAGTATACTTGTTTTGGACCAATTTTTTAGAAGTTCAATAAATCATCAGAGCTAAAAGAAATGTTAGGCATAAATGAAATGTTACATGATGATTAAATAGGAAGGGGCCCCATTCTTTGAGGCAGAGAACTCCTTCTGAACTGTCAAGACCCTGTTTAAGAAAGACAAACCTATATCTGAGCTATGCACCATTGTTCTTGCTTGGCAAATCCAAAGTGAAACCCTAAAACATCACTAGTTGGCAAAGACTTGGTAACTAGCTAATGTAAGACATTTACAAATTAAGAAATTATGGTACAAGTGTTCCATCACATATTCTTCCAGTGAGATTTCTATGATCAAATCCCACTTTAAATGCCCATTAAGTGCTTCATAGTTAAAAGACTTCTTGTTAAGGACTGTGTTATCCCTGTGTATGAAAATGTTGAATTTTTTTGGTATTTTAGGTTTTGGATAGTAGGAATGCTTTTTTCATGTTAAGGATTAGGCAGAAGACATCTACAATGCTGAGATCCTGCTCAAGTAAGGTCCCCATGTAGGCTGAGGGCACTGGACAATATTAATTCACTTCGGTGGTATTTCAGGTATTTTGGTATACAGCCAAGAGTATACCACCTTGGCTTACACATAAGCATTCATTTTCTAAGGCAAATAACAGGTGATTGGGAATTTACATGGAATGGGACACTTCCGAGTGAGTGCATGAAGTAAACTGCTGGAAAATATTATTCAGGAAGGAAGGGCCACAGGGCCTGGGGAATTTGGTAGGATGAGGCCACATCTCCAGCAGATTCTCGCTGTCATCCTCACTGCTGTGTGCCTGCCAAGGGCCAGGGTCCTGGCTCAGCGGAATCCTGAGCTGTCACCACCAGCACAAGTGCCTGCAGTCCTCATGTCCCTCCCTGCATGTTACAAGGACTCTGTAACTGTTGAAAAACAACAAATGAATTTCCCCAAAGGAAGTTGTTTCCTCCATTTTCCGAGTGCAAATATATTCATGTGAGAAACTTAAACTAGTTTGTAAGAACTTGGTAGGTGGACAAAAAGAGCACAAAATTGGTTTCTAGACACAAAGAACTCTTTAGAAAGTGGTTAACCTTTAAAGCAGCTCCTAAGAAAGACAAAGATTTTTGTTTATTCAATGAGACCCTTGGAATAACAATTGCTTATGTTTTCACTGCCCAGAAGTGTAAAGAACCAAACAAACCAATTTACATTTCCCTTAGCAGTAGCTTGTTTGTTATTTTCTTTAAGAGTATCAGCGTTGGTGGCTACAAATGGAATTTAAATTATGTAAAGAGGTAGTCAGACTAAAAGTAAATGAGATTTTGAATAACCTCTGTAATATTTATAGTCTTTTGCACTCTGAATTCCCATCATTTCTTACTCATCCAAACAAACTCAAATGGGTTTTTGACCCATGAGCTGTCATTGTACTAGACACAGCCAATACACACGTGTGTGTGCATGCACACACACACACACAGAGGGGAACTGCATATGGAAATGATCTGACCTAAGACCTGTTGATGGCACAAAAGGTTTCACTTGGAAACATGAAGAATTCCTCCTGGTAGAAGTCTCAAGTGGCTTCCAACCTAATGTGTGGAGCCCAGACCTGCATTTACTAGAGTCATTCTGGCATCCAGCACATGAGTTTGGTCAAATGTAAGCTTGAGAGGGGAAAGGGATTAGTGAGTAATCACACTGAAGCAAAACCAGGGAGGAAGAGCTCTAGGGAGCAGGAGAGAATCTGCATAGGCAGGAGCACAAATTCCCTGGTAATCTACCACCCGAAAAGTGGAGCTGGAAAACGTCAGGGGCCTCTGGAGTGCACATGATTAACTCCTGGAATGAGATCAGCACACCTGCCTCCTTGAAGTACACCAGCTCTTCCGGGGAAGGAGCATCTCCCAGGCCAGGCATCTCCTGGCCTCAGCGAGGGGGCTGTAAAGTATCCAAGGACTGGACCCTCATCCTAGGCTGAGGCTTTCCACTTGGCAGCATGCTGCTACTGTGTGCTCCCGCCGGACTCTCCCAATAGTTCTGAGGAGGCTGTGAGGTGGTGTTATCATCTCTACCACATAGGTTAAAATCAGAAGGCAGAAAAGGATGGGAAGGAATTGCTTTAAATCTGATGATCAGTGGGTGCCAGGCCAAGAACTAGATCGGGCTTTCTGCTTCTGCTCTGAGGCTCCAACAGGCCCCAGCTGCCCTGCCACGGGACTAGCCACAGGCCTCCTGCTTTATTAAAGACTTGAGCGTGCTGTCTACAGTGTTCCTTCCACGCCATCGGATAAGGAACTACTCAAAATCTGTAATAACCACTATGTTTGCTTTGATGAGTTCAAAGTACAGGCACTCCAGAAGGCAGGCTGTGTGCTCTTTCTCACACTTGGCGAGGCCGTGTTCAGCCCTGTAAGGAATATCATAATCTCTCTTCTTTCAAACGGGTCATTAAAAGTCTTGAAGGAAAACCTGTTTTAACAATTAACAGGTATTGTGGGTCAAGCCTCCTCCGCTACTGGACATTGGAGATCCAGAAGTGAAAGGCGAGATTCCTATTGCAAAGAAAACCCGCCTGATGGGAGAAACAAAGGTCAGCTCAAACCTTGATGAATGCAGAGGTGGGGCAGGAAAAGTCCAAGCAAGCTCCTGGGGAAAGGCAAACCCCAAGCCCTCCCTCCTCCTTCCCTACCTCACCTGCCCTCCTGGAGGGGAGTGCAAGGGCTGTGCCAGAAGGAAGGTGGTGTGAGACCCAGAGAGATGACATCTCTCCGGATCCGGAGCTGGCCTGGAACCACACAGACCCTTACCCGTACCAGTGAGCAGTGTATTGCAGCTGGGATAGGAAGACAGGGAGGAGACCTGGAGTGAAAGGAGAATCTTGGAAAGCAACATGAACATGCGCTCAAACAAGTGAGGTGATAGAGAGGACACATGTGGGGCACCAGTCAGGCAGAATCCCCAGTGTGGAGGTGGAGCTTCATCAGCCTCGTGAGTGTGCGAGTAGGGGAGCACGACAGAGGGGGACAGGTCTGCATTCACCATGAGGAGATACCTGCTGGAGCCTTTGTGGCACATCAGCCACATCCGGGGGAGACTTTAAGAAAGGACATCGCAGGGAGCATGCAAGGCTATGGAGGCCCCAGGGGGCCGGCAACCAAGGGAAGTCAGGACAGCACAGAGAGGAAGAAGCAGGGGCCCAGGGCCTGGTGAAAGCCGGAGCTTTGGAGAATGGGGCTCTGCCTGGTAGGCACTGGGCCCCCCCCCGGGGGGGCAGGTGTGACAGAGATGAGAGGGCGGGACTGATCAGGGGATGAAGTCCCGACCTGTCTGTTCTTGCCCTCTCTCTTGCTGGTGCTTCCTGTGGACCAAGGCCAACCTGTCTGCAAGGGAACTCCGATGATGAGACTCATGAGGCAGCTTCCAGAACTAGAGGAGGAGAGGGCAAAGCTGGGGCCAAGGGGCAAGGCCGGCACCCTGTATTGAAAATGCTCACAAATGAGCCAAATGGAAGACAACATCAAAAAACCTAATCTGACTTTGTAAAGCAATATTAATCATCACATGTGACTCTCTTGCCATGTGTGCCAAATCACACAGTGCAATAGCAATTGTTATTAGTTATCAGAATATCACCTTACATGCTTAAGTCCCTAAATTATAATATATGATCAACTACTATAGCTATTTTATCTATTGTTCCTGTTACATAGTTACTTATATGCAGTATGTCTAGCTAGAGTGGGTATATGGTGCTTTCATTATATGCTATATATGTATAGATGAGAAGGAACATCGGTGAGGCATTTGAGTCCTCTGGGATAAATTATTTAATCCGAAAGCTCAGCAGATCCTCTTCCCGCTTTGGGAACAGAGATCCCTAGCAACACAGAGGGTTCCTGCTAGTTTGTTTTTATGTCTCTTGTGTAAGTCGCCTTGGGAACTGAACTGACCTTCATCTCCAAAACCGGAAGCCAATCCAAGGCCATCCACGATCTCTTTACTCTTATAGCAGGGCTCTTGGGAGGGATGGAAACTCTGGGTCCTGCAAAGGATGGAAAAAGATGGAAGTAGAAACTCCCTCCTCACTCTCTGCCCAATCCTTCCATCTTCATAAGACTATAGAACAGATATACAAATTTTCTAACGAACAGCAAGGTCAATTTGAGAAAGGAATTAAAATATGATAATATTAACAAATGACATTTCTATTAACTTAGACGTTTCCCTGGAATCTCATTAAAGAGGCCACCTTTTAGAAACTCCTAACCACTATGTTTTTTACCACTTGAATAACATCCCAAATCTGAGATCACAAGTCCTGTGCTGAGTTGTGACCCAGGGTTGTCATTCTGAGATTGCTTCCGTTGCTACCTGATTTGAGGCTTGAAAGATCCCTTAGGCCCATGATGCAGGAGTCAGTTTCCATGTGGACTCTTGATTCCTTTTCAAAGCCCCACCAATGATAGGTCACTTATTGGTTGACCCATTGTAATCACTAACTTCCTGCTCTAGTTTGGATCATATTTTCCAAAAGCCCAGGTGTTAAAGGATTGGTCTCCAGAGTGACTCTATTGGCTGGGAGTTCTTTGGGTCATTGAGAATATGCCTGGGAGGGGACTATGGACCCCTCCACCCCATCCCCAAGTTTCCTTTGCTTCCTGCTGTGCAGAGAGCTCTTTTGTTCCACCCACCCTTATTCTTGCTGTGTTGCCTCACCAGAGCTTCAAAAGCAACAAAGCCAACAGATCATAGCCTAGAACATCTGGAATCTCAAAACCATGAGCCAAAATATTCCTTTCCTCTTCTTAGGTTGAAGACCTCAGCTGTTTGTTTTAATAACACAAAGCTGACTTGCACCCTTCCCAAGGACAAATCTTGGTATTTCCTGGGAGAGTAAAGCCTAGATCCATTTGAAGAGAAAAAAGAATGACATTTACCCAATTACTTAGAAAGGCACCTGCCTGACCTTCAAATCAATAGGCCCCAATTATCATGGGGAGCAGCTTCATTTGTTTCTCATTCTGCACAATGGGGCCGCCATGTCTCAAGGAAACCACACCAGCTTTTAGTGGCTCCATTTTTCATAAGGAGCTTCTTGCTTTATTTAAGCCCTGAAGTTCCCCAGTCCTGAGGGAATGTACAGGCAGCACCTATGGGGAGCAGAAAGCAGAAAAGCAGCCTTGGATTCAGTGCTAATTCCTTGGCCCATGGGCCCAGAGCAAAATGAAAATGTGAGTCCCCTTTCACATAACCTGTCAAGAATTTCAAAATGTCAGTGACAGAGCTTCACAGTAAGTGTGGGGCCTTCCTGAGTACAGGAGCCTGAGCCTCGGCTGCAAGCCCTGCTTGGAGTTTCCCATGGTTCATATTCCAGAGTACACCAAGACCATCACCCCAACAACCGACCCTTGGCGAGTGCTGACCTGGACAGATGACAGCTGGAACACAGCTGTGCTAGAGGACAGATGCCACTAACCTGGCCCTGTGCGACAGTGTAGAGACATCCAGACATCTTCAGGAGTCCTAGTCCAACAACAGCCCCCAGAACACTGTCTGGTTTGTAAATCCCAGTCTTGCCATGGTCCAACTTTGCTCACTGAACTCTCAATTATGTTAGATGCTCAGACTCCCCAGATGGATTCGTGCTCTCAGCCCTCTATCTGCTCACTGCCCCCTTTGTCCAGCACAGACCCTCTGGCCTTCACCAAAAGATGAGTGTCACTGGACTGGTGTCTCTGGGGATTCCTGAGCAGCTCCAGCCCCAGGCTGCCCAGAACTAGGCACACTTCATGCCCTGCCTTGTAACCCTTTGGCCTTTTCGTCCCACAGTGATCTTCCTGGCTATGTGCAGAGGACATAGAGGCACTGGATAAGGCTGCAGAAGGGCGTGGGCCGGCAGGGCCGCCTGTTGGTGCAGGCTGGCACTGGGGTGCTTGCTGGGGCTGTGCTTCAGTTCTGGGGCGGGGGTGTCTTAGTTATTTTTTAGTCATCGCTGAGACAAAATACCTGATGCCCAAAGTTGGGAAAGGTAAGGTTTATTTCTTACAGTTTTTGGAGGTTTCAGTCCATACTCAGTTGGCTCCAAGGCAGGGTGGCATGGCGGGGCCGCAGTTCATGGTGGCTGCAAACAGCAAGGCGGAAACCGGCAAAAGAGAGACACATCTTCTTCCTGCCATTACATCACATCCTGGCTCCACTGCCTAGGAGGGTATAGCACTAACACCATCAATCCAAGCACTAGAAAATACACCAGTCACAAATATACAATGCAAATACATGAAGCCTGGGGGCCACCAACATAAACCATGACAGGGGGGCACCAAAGTAGTCTGCTTCCCCCAAGGAGTTTCACATTGTCATTATCTGGATTAAACACAAAGGCAATGGGGTGGTGATTTAGCTTTCACTTCCAAATTGTGAGCAGAATGCCCAGGTTATTGTCTCTATAACTCTTTATATACTCTCAACTTTATGGACCAGAAATCTGTGGTTCATTTTTGCTTCTGGAAATGAAAAGTATGAGTGAAGTAAATTTCCTTTTAATGACAGCTCTGTGTTTTCAAGAGTCGAGTGACGCTATTTGAAAGGTATTTTCACAACCTCATTTTGCCTACACTCCTTCTTCCACTCTAAATAAGATTCTCTTTTCAGTCTGTGAGAAGAGGGCAATTCCACTGCAAAGTTTTTCCTTGAGCCAAAATTCCATTTTTTCTTCCTGCAGCAACCTCTCAGATAAATTGCTGGTTCCTTATTAGTCTCCTTGAAGACTCTGCAGCAGTACCTCTGGGGACTCTCATGGAAATTCATTTGATGGTCACAAGACTGTCACACTAAATACCTGGAAACCTTGGAGAATAAGGCAGGAGACCCTTTCAAGTCATCATTCATAGCCTATACCACTGGAAAGTGCAAAAAAATTTTTTTTAATTTGAAAGCCTGTCAGTCCTGATGGGTTTCTTTCTAAAGGACAGAAAATATCCTTTGGGATCATTCTCTTCACCAGATTCTCGTCAAGCCTGAAACTTGTTCTAGGTTAATGGTCAGAAAGCAAAGGTGACATGGTACCCAAAGAGAGCTAAGAGGAGCTGTTCCAGGCCCTCCCCTGTGGGCCAGGCCAGCGAGTGGTCATTTGTGGCCTGTCCAGCTGGGAGGAGTGGGGCTCCCAATGCTGAATCTCTTCTTCAGAAGATCTGTTAAAAATCCATCTAAGTTTGCTCCCCCACCACCCACCGCACCCCCAGCTTCCTTTCAAGCTTAAAGAAAACAACGTTGCCCAAAGAAGCTTTTAGAACCCATTTCAACTTTTCTTCCTCAACTCAAGCAGGAGAGAGGGGTCGCTCTCTGAGACAGACCTTCGCCAATGCTGGATGAGTAGAAAGGGCCAGACCTGTGGATCCCAGCAGCGCCCTGACACAGCTCCGTGAGGAAGGGACCGTTCGGCAGAAAAGGGGGAACCTGAGCAATCTCAGGAGCAGGCATCCACACACTGGCTCTGATGCTTCTCAACTGCCAATTACAGCCGCTTGTGCAACTCAGTTACCCAAAGTATTGTGCTGTGCTGTGATGAATAAACACTTAGAGCTAATTGGAAAATGTATTTCTGGAGCACCACATTGCAGCCCTCCATGGCTCCTTTATTATCGCTTGCTGGCATCCTGCCCATCGGCTGGAGACCACTTTGCTTGGAATAAGGCTTCAGTCTAATAGACCTGCTCTCTCCGCCACCCGCTTCAACCACACAGCTGATTATTCAACCATTTTCTCTACCCTTTGCTGCCTTCTGTGCTTTTTTGTTTGTTTGTTTCTTACCATTTAAAAATTCTGGCTGTGGGAAACTCGAAAATTACCAGTTCTCTGAAAATATGCCTTCAAAGCTCGCTCTGCATCCAGTTTATAAAATTCTTTCTCTTCAGCAGTTGGGGGGGGTCGCAATGCATTTTCAAGCAGTTTTCTTGTTTGCTTACATTTAAGTGAACATTTAATCAAATTAAAGCCAATGCTAAATATACACAAGTGTGTACATACATGCACACACTACATACTAAGAAGTATGTCAGAATTAGTAAGTGATCCTAGATCCTGCGATTAGAGAATATTTTCTCATTTTTAATCTTCACTATATATCACTTATTAGCAAAATACATGTAAAATGACATTAATGGTATCTTTTCATAGGATCATTTTTCTAGATGGATTGATTATCATAGAAACTTTTTAAAATTTTTGGTGGGGTGAGTGGAGAGTAGTTGGAAGGGAGGCACATGAGAAAATAATTCTCATTTCATGTCCAGAAGTACCTGCCAGCTTGCTGCAGAGACCTCGCCAGAGCTGGTCTATTTCACCCTCTTTTCAGGGGCTCAGACAGAGGTGGACTGGAGTGGTTGCCTCTCATTTCCCTCTCAATGGCAAACTCTCCCTGGCTTTAACAAAAGAGGTGAAAATGACTCTGGGGAGATGAACTCATTCCCATGATAGCTACATCTGAACCCACTGTGTGCGGAGGATTTATCGTTTATTGAATGACAACAGCAACACAAGAAGTAACCACTGAAAAATAAAGGAGACAAAAAGTTCAGGGAAGATTGCGAATATTTCAACTGCTTGAAGTAGAATATTCTTCTACTTCAAAGTTTACATGGAAAAAAAACCTTATACAGAATAATAGCATATTGGAATACTAGTGAAGTTTGTCAAATATACACAAGGAGAAAAACAAGCATGCAGTAGATTTGGGCACCAAAAGGACTAATTTCACAAAACTTAAAAAGTCTGTGCTACTGTTAAGACTCATGAGTTGGAATCTTTTGTTTACTTGGAAATTATGAAGTTTCAACTGGAGAAGGGAGACCTGTGAGGGTAAAAGTATTGCTGAGGCTTAACTTTATCAGAAAGAAACATATAACTCTGTCAGACAGAAACTTCTTCTAAGGGGAATTAACATTTTCTTCTTGTCTGAATCATTTATATTTTATAGACTATCACAGAAATCTTTGCCAAGTTTCACTACAGCAGTACAGGCCCAGAAATAACAATAGGTATATTTGTTGCTGGAAAAATAAAGTGAAGTCTTTCTCCCCCAAAGGAATCTAAATCTCAATCAATGGAAAGTCTTGTCATTTCAAGTGGTTTCCTCATTATCTACACCCTATCATTTCCTGGGATTTCTAAAGTGAATGTAAGTCCTGCCAGAAATAACAAATACATCTGGGAAGCAGGTTAAGTCCAGTCCATATCATAATCCAGTGGTGCCACCAAGTCCAACATTTATTGAGCAATAAATATATTTAGAGTGTTTTGATAGGTACCATAGGAAACAACAGAAAGACCAAAATATTGTTCCTTCCCCCAAACAGTAAAGGTAAACAGTATATACTATAAAACCCATTAAGGGCAGTTATTACCTCAAAAGCAAATCCTAAACCAGTACAGCAATAGGTAATCTACATGCACAGGAAGAGAAGTTATCATGGCAAATAACCATTTTGGAAATGCTGTGTGAGTAGGAGGAAAGAGACACCTTCACATGCAGCACTGCACGTGCTTCCACACTGTGGGAAAGGCTTCCATCCCTCGCTGCACTGATTTCGGTAATAACCCTGAGCCGTGGGGCTCATTGCCATTGTATGTACTCTACCTGTGAGAAGCTGAGGCTCAGGACCATAATGAAATTCCAAAAAGAAAAAAAAAAAAGAAGAAACTGACACATTTTTGTGCTTCTCCTATTCCTGTGACCCAAGAAGGTGGTCTAGGACCTTTCGAGTTTCAGGTCCTGGGTGGAGGGGTGTCACTCTACAGTAAAGAGCCAAGTCTGAAACCAGGACAGGATGAGACTACAGGGTCTGTGTGGGCTGAGACAAAGGAAGAGGTCTGAGGAATTCACACTGGGAAAAGCAACTGATGCTAGAATTATTAGAGGAAGGGAAGGGAAGAGAAACAGTGCATGGTAAATAAATTGTGAGAGTCTCCAAGAATGGATTCTCCCAACAACCTACTGAAGAGTTTCCACAGTAAATACTTAATGTGCGCCAATAACCTTTAATGCTGGAATAACGGCACCCCACTGAGCTCACAGGTTAGGAGATGGCGGGGAGTCCAAGAATTCCCAACATTTGGCAGTAAGTGGCAGCGCTTCAAACTCTTTACAGAGAGAGAGAACTCTGGGCTGGCCACCCCAGGGGAGGAGGAGCTTCCACAAGTCTCCCTCCACCATCTGGAACCCTTTCTTCGGGATGGTGCAACCAGCAAGGCAGAGCAGAGCCAATGGAAGGAGCATGGCACACCACACAGAGTCAGAGCCGTGGCGAGGCAGTTTCAGGACAGAACATCTGACAGAAACAGAAACATCTCAGCCCTGCACAAAGACAGCGACGGCCCTGACGTGTCGGGCTGTGGCAGCAATACCTTTTTTCCACTGCAATCGGTCCCACGTTTTCAAGGGTTCATTTAGCAACATTAGGTTGAAAATCCGTTTAGTTCTGAGTCAAGGGGACCACACAGATACAATTGCAAATATCAGTTTTCATTATTATTTTGCAGACGTAAGTGGCATATTCAGGAACCTGGTAAGTAGCGCCGGCAAATTGGATCGGAATGGCAAGGGACCGCAGATCTCGCCGTGCGCGTGTGCCGTCAGACCCGCGTCTCTCACTGGCCCTCGGCTCTTTCTGCTTCCTTCCGCTGTTCCTTTTGACAGCGAAGAACGCTGACAGCCCGGCTGAATTCCCTAAACTCTGATTGTCCACCAGACCGAAAGATGACAAATGAGCTTTTCAGTCCTGCTGATGAGCACATCACAAAAATGACATAATAGTGCAATTTTTTGCCCCAAGACAAGGAAAAAAATGTGTTGGAAATCACTGTGTTCATGTTTGTGTTCTCTTTCCACCTTCATCTGACCGCAGTTGTCACTCAGAGACTCCAAAGAGACGCAGACGTGGGTGCTGTTGTCGAGTGGCCGCTGCAGTGTGTGTCACAAGGTCACACTCGTCACAGTGGCGGGGACACGCTTTCCTTATTGAGAGGGGTGACACCAGCAGCATTGTACAGGCTCTTAACGGACGCCTCTGGAATCGGATGTGACACCCCACAGGACATGTCTCGGGAGAAAGCCTGGCAGACAGCCCTCCAGAGAAGCCACTGCCTGCACTTACGCACTTCCCGAAAGCCGCCCGGCGGGTTCTCTTCAGTCTCTGCAAGGTCGGCCCTGCCCACTGCTGGACAGTGAGCCCAGATCACCCCATGAGGAGGTAGGTTAGGTTTTCAAGTTGAAGCGAAAAGGGGAACCGTTTGTGTGGGGTGTCAGGAGTTTTGCTAAATGTTATCAAAGTTCCTCCAGTGTCACCCACGAGGCACCCTTCCACGCAGTTCGGGCTGGTAGTTCAGGTGCCACCTGAGGGACTCACAGAGTGGGCAGGTCTGGATTTCACCTCCAGCGTGGAGCAGGCTTCACGGGAGCTGTGCCTCTGGCCCGGTGACAAGTGGTCACAGGTTCATGATATGTGAGCAGTGTTGCCCAACTTCATCAAAAAGTTCGCCGTCAGGAACGCTTGGCAGACATTGACACGAGGGTCTAAAGTCAGCCAGTGAGGACGGCCGTGCTCACAATCAAATTACCGTTCACGCACACAGGCAGATTTCTCCTTTCTGCCATTTCTTTGCGTTAGTAAAAGATGATGCAGCGAACTTGTAATTTTTTTGTTTGTGTTTTGGCTGCCATTTTACCCTCTAAAGGGTTAAGCATGTATCATCCCGCACACTCTCATCACGCATGCACCTGTGAGTAGAAAGGGCTTGATGGTATTCACAACTGAAATATTTCTCATTCTTTCTCTAGGCTTTTCATGAACATTTGCATCTCAAATGTTAAGCGCACTAATGATACAACCTCCCTGATACCTAGAGGAAAATCTTGAAAAGCTTAAGAGAGTGATTTAGAAAAAAAGGGGTTTTAACTGCATTCAAGAGTGACTTCTTTTATGTTCACATGCTTTCCTGCCTAGAGACTCACTGCAATAATTTTTCTCATTTAATATTTTAAATAACATTTTTCTATTCTAATAAATCATCATATTGACTGATTAGCACTATGTGGCTACTTCTAAGAACACCGCGCATGATTTCCCCCTGGTAAACAGAATATATTACAGGGTGCCCCATATCCACATCTTCTGGAGGTGCCCTGCTGCCCTGGCACTGGGTAAACCATATAACTTGGCCAATGAAGTAACGGCAAACTTGACACAAGCAGAGACTTGAAGAGGTACTTGTGCTTATCTCTGGTCTCTTAACTCCTGCCATGTGGCCAGGCTGCCTGCTGGAAAATGAGAGAGGCACCTAGAGGAGATCCCAGCCGCCCTGCATCAGCGGATCTGCAGCTGAGTTCACATGACTGAGTCCCCAGCTGCTGTCCTCTGAGACCTGAATGCCACCCACACACACACACTGTCCCCTGCCCTCCTCCTTAGTCACCAGCTGCAGATACGTGAGCGGAAAGTGCTGGCTGTACTCTGTAAAATGGTACGTTTTCCACTCAGCAACTTTGTCACTGTGGATCTCTTACCTTTCCCTACACTTCAAGTGCTTGTCCTGGTATAAGGTGGACCAGGGAATATTTTATGGGAGAGTCACACTGAATTGTACAAATTTATAACAGAAAGAGCTTTAGAAGTGCTCTGCTCCATAGTGATTTTCAAGTGTGTTTAAAGCAGAAGGATTTATAATAGGAAATCACATCTGGACCCACATATATGAAATGTGTGACAGGCCTGCACGTGGAAGTGTCGCCAATGGGACCTCACTCTTACTTCCTGCCGTTAGGTACCCAGAGGCACCAACCAGTGTTCTAGAGCACTAATGGCAGAGTTTAAAAACCACATCCTGCTTCAAAGACCAAAAAAAACCCAGTATCCTAATGGATTTAAGTAACTTGGCCAAGATCGTGCGGCAAATCAGTGGCAGAGCTGTGACTAAAAACCATGCTTCTTTACAGCCATTAGAGTTACCAGAGGTGCAAGATAACTCCCAGGGTAAACATTTCCTGGTGATCTACATGCAGAAAATATCTAACATCGTCTTCCAAAGACAACACAGTTAGGGCTCATCTTGTCCACCTACAGACTCCACTGTTTGGCCACATGACACCTATGCTGGACACTACTTGAAAACGGGCATAAACAAACAAAAAAACATCTAATTACTTGACTCTGGGAAAAGATCTCAAGGTGAATAAAGCATGTACAGCTGCACTAATGCCAGTGTTACTGTTTGAGTTTCCCTTAGAATTTTTTATTTTCCATCAGCTTTTCCTGTCCTATGGCCATAGGTCTCTGGTCAGTTCCCCAACATAATCCTTCCCTTTCAATTTTCTTTCCTTGACTTCCATACTTGCCCCTTGAATTCTTAAACAAGTTCTCTTACCATTTTGTCCATTTTCTCCACAGTGATCTTTTGGTGCTGCCATCTTGTTCCCCTTATTTCTAGTGTGACTACAGTAATATCTCTGCAGGCCTCCTCTCAGGACAAATATTAGCATATCTAACATCCATGTTTAAAATTTTAATGCTTTTTCTAAAGAAAAAGATGTTACAAAAGATGTTATGTCAGTTTCCTTTGATCATTCCTTTTCTCTTCTGTAGAGATTTATTAAGAATGCAAATCAGTTATTAATTTCTAAAAGCCTTTTAAAAATATAGTCTTTATATCAGATATCACCACCCAGAGTATTTTCCACTTTTAAAATTGCAAGGTTAATCTAGCCACATGGCCTGCAAAAATTGCTTTCTCTTCTCTTATTGGGGAAAAAAAACCCTAATGAGTCAAAGCAATGGATTCTGTTACCTTGATAATTTTCATGCCTGCTGAAATTTTCTAGAATTATCTCCAGGATGTTCTCTTTTTCACAAAGAAAATAGTTGGCAACTAAGTGAAAATCCTTTGAAGGCAAAAATTAGAAAAGACCTTCAGAAAAAGAAGTTGAGGTATTTTTCTCAGCCCTCCCATCCTACTCTTCAAGCTGCCTCAATGTAGCAAGACAGACCTTTTGGAGAAGTAACCTCAACACCTATCTCCTTGAGGTTCTGAAGAGACTTACACTAATAAGTGGTTTGAGATTAAGTGTAAATTAGGATTGTGCAGAGAGCGGATCTACATATAGATGTACCTGAGCATGTATATGTAGGTGTATGGGAAACATGCCTCTAGGACAAAGAAAGATACCATTTGTTCTGTTGGTAGTTGTTCTTTTCAGTTATATTTTTACCTTATTTGTATTCATCAGAAATAGTCACTTATGACCATATGACTCATTTCCCATGATTTCAACATAGATTATTTTTAACACTCTATAAATGCCTGTTAGGAACAATTGTATAAATACATCCAATTAAAATGATTGGGATAATTTTTTGAGGAGTGCAAAACCAATTTTGTTTCATCTTCTGACATCCTAATTTTAAAGCCACCTTCGCAGCCTCTTAGTGTGAGTGTGTGTTTGGGAGTGGGTGTGAAGAGTGGGAAGGCATTTAGGCCTGAAAGCAGATTGTGTATAAAAATCCACCTCTCCATCTACATACAAAAGCGAAGAAGCTGCCAGCACATCCGAAGACAGGTATTGCTGTTTTGCAACTTTATTATTTATCATCACAATGTATCACCATTTTGCTATGCCTGCGTTTAAGGCTGAGACACATGAATGAGGCAGGGGCACCCCCACGGAGACTGAACCCTATTTCAGCATCTGCCATCACCTCCACATGCCACTTTCCAGGACCGCTAACTGCTACATTTTCTCAGCAATGTACTAGCTATGGGTTTGCTTTTTTAAAAATTAAGGTAATCGAGCACCAAATCTTACAAATTGCTGCCCAAAATCTGCTTAAGAAATATGAAAAAGAATGCAAATACACTGCTGATGTTAAAGTATTAGAAGGTTGGCTTTAATGACATCAGATATATAAATGGGAAGGAAAACTTTACTGGAATCAAAGTAGAGTGAGCTCTTACATTTCTTTTTGCCAATGGAAGGCACATTCAGCAAACTGCACAGGCTCTTTGTATTTTTCTCTACTATAATGGGACATTCACTTTTCTTGAGGCCACACAGTGGAAGAAGAAGTGAATATAAGTACAAAGACTCTCACGGGCAGGTCTACTCCCAGCTGCTCTGAGAAGCAAGCTGTCTGCAAAGTAACCTTGACCCATCTTCCTCCTCCTCTTCCTCTTCCTCCTCTTCCTCCTCCTCCTTCTCCATCTCAGGAAGACCACAGGAGCCCCTGGGGTGTGAAACCCTGATCCTCTTTCTGCTCCCTCCCAAGTCCGGCTGTTCACTCAGGAGCAGACAAGTAATTTCAGGTGTGCAGCTGTATTTGCATATACCTAATGATGCTTGGCTCTTCTGTATTAAGGGAGAAAGATTTTAAAAGCAACCATAATTCAAGTTGCTGGTTAATGCAACACATGGATGGAAACTTTTCCTAAGTGAATATTTTTGAATAAATGCATTCTCTGGGAAATGTAATCAGGTAATGAATCAGAGATTGTAAATTCTTTGTGGGTTTAGAGAGTGAAGGGGCTATAGGGTGTCAGATAGTTGGGGAGGGAGGCAAAGGAGGAGGAGACTACCACTGAGACAAGGTTAGGAGAGGACCCCCACGGGGAGAGAGAGGATCCAGAAAGATGACTTTGAAGTTTGGGGTGCAGATTTTGGGGGGTTTGGGGGGGAATTTTTTTGGTGGTTTTGTTTTTGCTTTGAACAGGACAAGGACAAACAGAACTGCTTTCAGAAAGCATTTTTGTCCAGTTAGTATATTGAGCCACTATGTTTTATATGATTTATAAGGAGTTAATCTCACTTTTAATACAGGTACTTTATTATAAGAGAGCTTTGCTCCCGGGAGATTTGTTAATTGAGATGTCACTGTATTCCCGATGGTTGTGAATCTTCCTCCTTGGAGGATAGATGTGACCTTTTGGAACTAGCCGAAAGTCATTTTGAACCAAGCAGGCTTGGGAAAGCAGGAGATGCAGCTGATAATAGCGTCTAAGGACAAAGCAAAGACCCATAAAACAGGAAGAGTGATTCTTATGTATGGCCCATAAACGGATATTGGAAGCAGCTTAAGACACCTCCAACACATTTGGAGCAACATCTTTAGAATAAATACATCATCTCCCAAGGTGACTCTTCAGAAAAGGAGAGATCATCTGCATATTGGCATTTGTATATTATGATAAAACTCACAGTCCCATGAAATTTAACATGTACGCAATAATCGCTATGTGTGTTTTGGATACATATGTTTAAATAACACTGGAATCTTTTAACTATACTTAAAAAGATTTCATTTGCAGAGGCCAAAAGCATGTAAACATAGCACCCGTGCATGTGTAATTTACCTGTGTAAGGTAATTTTAGCCAAGTATTTTCTTATGGATAAAGGAGACCAACCTGGCTCCGGTACACATAACCAAGTGGAATGAATGTTCTGGCTCACTCAGCAGAAATTCTACACTGTTTCTCTTTCTTCTTACGTGGTTCTGGAGATAATGGGTTTTATTTGTTTCCCTAAAGTGAAATAGAACTGCTGATGAATAATATTCCCCAAATTGACATCATTACAAAATTATAAAAATAAACATAAAAGAGATCCACACTTTAACGTGAATTTCCAATAAACAAAGAATTGCTTCTCAATGTGAGCACAGGAAGTGACCAGTGAAATGTGGGACATACTGATATTGAAAAATCATTCATCATTTATCTGAAATTCAAGTTGAAAAGGATGCCCTTTATTTTACCTGAAAATATTGCAAAAAGAAATCAAACAGAGCAAAGAGAGCCTGTGAGATAACCGCTCGTGGGGAACGGGATCTCCATCTGTCACTCTGGGGGAATTGCGTGGTCCCCAGCCCTCTGGAGATCACAGGCAGGTGTGACCCCCCGGGAGTGTAGAGGATATGCAGGTGTCAGTTCTCGGAGTTAGTGGGACTGTAGTCAGGGGTTTGGGGAAAGAGATGCTAGAGAAACCTTGGGTGTGAGGCATTGTGCGTATAAAATAATTGAAAAAGAGAAGGAAATTTTTCCATGGCTGGCTGTAGATTATGAATTGGTGCCCCTTAATGTTCTTGGAGAGAACAAGTAAAGATTAAAATTGCTTTTTAAATTACTTTCAGTTAACTAGATTGTGTTTCTTTCCGTGATACGGCATGAAGATTAAGCTGTAAATCCTTTGGGATTTATTTGGGCTGCAAACAGTATAATTTTTCCTGTTTTCCTCCTCTCTAGTTCCCTGTGGTAGGTGATGCCACTGAACTGGCACTACCAGGCCACTGGCAGGAAGCACTCGGGCAGCTGCTAATCCTGATGTAGGATCCTTGCGGGCCCTCAAGTCCACCCGAGGTTTCTCTCTCCACCTCAGTGCTGCCAGGGTGACGACGTCACCAGGGGAGCTTGGGCTTTCAGCGTGCAAGAGATTATTAGTGACGGAGTCCCCTGTGTGCGCCTGCGTGTTAGATGCATGCAGTACTGTAGTTATTCCACACTGACTATAACAAGGATGACAGCTAGCAGTATTCCTTGGACTGAAACCACTTTCAGCAGAAGAGACAAAGGAAAAGGAGGTGTGACTGACAAGTCACGGCTCTTTATATCACAAAGCTCAGTGGAGTGGCTCCCTCCTCTGTAGCTGGCCTCCAACTGAACATTAACCATGGCCACCTTCTGACCATGTACTTGTTACCGACGGTCCAGCTTTCCCAGTCTTCAACAGTGCATCCTGTTATGCTTGGCTTGTGTTCCTCTCTGTGTCTTTCACCAAGGTACCTCTTACGTTACCCCGGTGGTTGGGTATATGGCTTTTCGTTCTAGTTTGCTTTCAGAAATTTGTACCTTGTCCTGTTCTACTCCTTGTGGCAGTTTACAGCAATTTCTTTGAAGTGATATCAGTCTTATACCACAGCGAACGTTCAGTTTTAAAGGGAACAATCACTTTAAGAAAACTTCGATGACTTCTGAGAGTGCCTAGGTAGTATTAGTTTCCACTGGTTTTGCTTTTGGGGGCGGATTCTTTCCCTGTTGACTTTTTCCCTTTTCCTTCTTAGAAATGTGTGCTTGACATTTACTGAAATTCCATATACTACACCAGAAATGCCAGCTGCTCTTCTTGCCATTCAATAAATCTCTCACTCTTGCCTTAAAAGTTAACAGGAAACAATTATTGTGACAGAGTAATTTGCAACCACGATAGGACTTTGTGAATTGGCAAAGAATTTTCATCGACACTGGTAGGTGCTTAGGAAGGAGGCTATTTTAGTTTCTAAATTCACACCTTCTTTGTAAACTCAATTTTCAGTGGGGGAAAGTGCTTTTTTCCACTAGTTTATTTCTAAACTGCATCTCTTTCTCTTTGATCAGAATCAGCTTCCTGGTGGGGCAGACAAAGGTAGCCTGTGTGATTCAGGGTGAACCCAAGAGACAGGTTTCTTGTGTAACATCTCTACCATCAGTTTCTATTGCTTTAAAGAAAAGAATCATCACCAATAAAAAGTCCTTAACATCTTCCTTATCTTGTGTCCCAAGAACAGGTATTTAACACACCATGGTTTGTCAAAACGAACGTGTGATCTGAGTGTGCTCACTGAACGTATGATTATGGAGTAGAATTGCATTACCCAGCCTGGAGCCGAAGAACGATTGAATTACTAAAAAGCAAATAAACATGCCTGAATGACAAAAATTAAGACTGGAAGTTTTCTCCAGACTGCACCAGGTTCTCTCATTGATGAATTAATATAGGTGAATAAAGAGAAAATTAAAAGTCTCATCAAATTTATGGGTGACACAAAGATGTGAGGAATATGGAAACTGACTGTTTCAGAATTCTAAATGTTTTTGACAGGAAAGAGGAATAATGAGCTGACTAAAATGATCAGACTTACTGGGATAAAGAAAAGATTTGGCAACTGGGCTCAGAATTCTAACAGTACATAGGTGAGAGAAGAGAGACCTAGCTTAGTGGCCTTTGATGTGTGAATCATAAAAATTTGGTATTTTCTAGATCTGCCCTAAAAGAAGATATATTTGTAGATGAGCTTGGAACAAAAACCAAGGGGAAAACAAAAAACAAAAGGTCCTAGAAAGGCAGCCAGGACAGCATCTAGAGAATAGTCCAAGAAAGCTACAAAATCCATTAATGACAGCTTGGCACTTGCATTCCTTTTGGCTGAGTTTTCTAGAATGTAGGGCCTGAGGTAAGAACCAAAGTACGGAAATACAGGGTGTTGAACGTGAAGGAGAAAAAGATAGAAGGTAAAAAAAAAAAGGTGCCAACTAAACAACGTGATGCATTTCCATGATGCATTTCACAAGTTACTAAGAAGCACAAGCCGGCATATCGGCATATCCGTTTGGCAAACAGGACTCCTCTGGAAGGATTGCAAGAAGAGAGAGGATGTGAGTCTATCTGGCTCCTTCCTTTCTCCTGTTTCCTGCTGGGCAAGAGCCAAGCGAAAGTCCCCTCTCTTTCAGGGATATTATCCAGCTCCTCAGTGGCTACTCATGACACCAGATGCATTGATGTGATTTTTTCACCCAAAGGAGCAATCTATTTAGATCTTGGTGAATCGTCTTCTCCAACATTATATGGGAAGCTCTTCTAATTAGATCAAAGAAAGAATGCCTCTACACTGCTGAGCTGTTGCCCAAGAAAGAGAACTCAGAGTAAACAAGGGAAGCTGGAACACACAGCAGTTGTATGCAACAACTTTATCTGGTTTCCAGGATGCAGGAAAAGGGCAAAAAGGGCAACCAGAAGCCATATTGGGCCAGGAAAAGAAAAGTCAATACTGTGGCCTTCAAAGGAGTTTTTCACCATCATGAGCCACACCGTGGCTCTCCTGGCTCTTCCGCCACAGGCAAAGAGCTGTGAAAGACCCAGTGTTAGTCCCCTAACAGCTCGGCACTCGTAGCCTGTGTGCTTTTTAAAAGCCTATAAAACTGTTTTAAGGTCTCAAATGATTTACCGTTTCCAAAATATTACACAGATAAACTGAAATTAATAAATGTTTAATTAAACATTTATAACATGTAACATGATGTCAACATCATTATTTGTTATATTCCATCTTCATAAAATTTCACTGCATTTGAAAACAAATTGTAGGTTAGATTTTCTCATTTTATAAGAATTCTTGAGTACGCACGATGCTTGCCAAGAAATCATTGCCAATCATAAATTAAATGTCACTCTCAGATAAATTTTTTTCTAAAGCAAATGATTTTAAAATCTTTTCCAAACACTTACGATGGAAAAGACATTGCAGTGAGCTACCGATGCGCTTAGTGTTTTCTGTGCTGAGGTAGAATGTCCAGCAGGAAAGGTTCCTCCTAGGAGCTGTTTGCTGTCTGTGTGGGAGGAGACGCCCCTCGCTACTACTGACAAGTCCATTCCCAGGCTGCCTTCCCTCTAAGCGCTGTCTCCTAAAAACCACACTGAGGCTTTGGGAGTCAGCTTTCACTCGTGAACCTCATTTGCCCCAGATTAGCTGTGTGAATCAAGACCAGTTGCTTTTTCTCTCTGAGTTGCAGTTTCCCATGGCTGATACAGGACTGATAACTTCTACGTTTCAGGGTCGTTGAGAATATTATAGGCTCCAACCCAGGACCTGACATTTGCTGGCTTCTCACTATCATTTGTAATAATGTTTTCACTGGAAAGTTTGGGGGAGAAGAACAAGATTGTAGAGGCAAGTGGAGACAACTGAGGGATTTAAGAGTGAAAAGGGGACATGAAAACAAATTAAATGAAGACTCCTTGGGAGAGGCTACAGGTCCATTCAATGTTGAATGTGACACACACTAAAAAATGCAAATAGAATAACTTTACAAGTAAGCCCGTAAATTCAAGATAGCTAGATGTTACTATGTAAGAGGCTTTAAGGTGAGACAGAGATTGAATTTATGATTTTTTTTGGCTCTGGTGGGCAAAACCAGAACCAATGACCCAAAGTTATATGACAAGCAGGTATCTCCTTATTTTAAGGAACAACTTTATCACAATTAGAACTAGCCGATATTGGAATCGGCTGCTTTGGTACACAGTGCATTTATTACAAATAGAGATGCAGAAGAGAGACCGGAGGGCTAGGATGCAGGGCTAGACCTGAGAATTTTCAAGCAGGTTTGCAGTTGTGTTCCCAGCCTTGTCGAGGTCCTACTGAGCAACCAGACAAATTAGCCTCAGGTGTGTGCCTGTGGGAACAGCCTACTGCCTTTTGTAGAGCGCAGCTCCCACCCAAATGGATGCATGACACCAGGAAAAAGAATGGGTGAAATTGTCTCACTGGGGATGCTGGGAAGTTGTTCTTGCTTGTCTTGGCTGCTTTCTGTTCATTTTTGAATAAAAGTCTCAGAAAAATCACAAGCACTTAATAAAATATAGTGGGTAAGAAGTAAAAGACACACTGCCCAAACTCTAAGCTTTAGAGCCAGGAATTCTAGAACTCAATCTAAGTGCTGGCTGAGTTGAATAGTAACATGTAAAACTCTTATTGAATGATGGCTAATTTGCTCCAGTTGTCCAGGAAACAGCATAGTTAAAATGAGATGAATCTCTGTTACGATGCTTAGAATCTACTTTATTTCAGGGAATGTCGTGAAGTGCACTGACTTTATTTCTTTTGGAGATTAAGGTGACTGCTTAGCGGCTTGAATCCACTCTATATCTGTATCTGAAATAAGATGGTCATTGGCCACCAAGCACTATCCGGATACAGAAGTTTACATCCCAAGCCTTCAAGCTTCTCTCCTCCACTGCGGCCGACCTTTCCTTCCCTTTGTCTGGTCAGCGTGTCTCAGATTTTGACTTGTAAACAGGGCTGAGGCCTTTTCAGGCAGGAGAAGCCTCTTATGTGCACCTATTTGTATTTTACCAAAGAATACTATAGTTGAACCGTGGCCAACATTTTATTTTTATCTTTGGTGCGAGAATGACAAGAAGCTGTGCTCTAACTGAACAACAGCCTGGCACAATAGATGCCAGTCAGAACACCTTGATTCTCCTCTGGGCGTCTGGAAACCAGCATTTGCTCCGTGCTCGTGCGAAGCTGTGTCTTCTGGTTCAGTAGGAAGCACAGGAGTCCTAGATCTGGGTTTTAAGCTGATGTTCTCTCATTACCTGATCTTCAACTGAAAACTCCTCTCATGAAGTGCTTCCCTCATTCGCCGCTGTAACTGCACGCAGTGTGATTTGCCATTTACGTCATGAGATCAATAGAACCTGACAGTAGATGACACCTAAGACCATACTACTTAACCAGTATCACATAATTTCAGTTGATTTTGCCTCTCTGAGCATTAGTAAAAATCCCTGTCGCTAAGATTTCACAAGGAAACAAAGAGAACGAGGGTGCAAATGCGCTTCATGGAAACCCCACCTCTTAACCTTAAAACTTTACCTGACACCTGCCCTGATGTAGTAAGGTGATCCACCAAGGACCGCCTTCAGTTGTTTTTGTGCGCCTCTCCTTTCCACCTGGCTTCCCCGGGGATGGGGCGTTGGAGTTAGGGTACAGTCCAGGTCCAGGAAACAGTCTTTTCTTCCATTGTGTGATGCTAATTGGCCCTTGTGGAAATTGGACCTATGCCCTCGCACTAATTAGCACTATCACCTATTAGCTCCAGCTGAACTACATTTCTTAAACTTATACTCACTTTATTTAGTAGATAGCAATTTGCATTTTAAAAGATAGTCTGCCCATACTCTTTGGCCACCAAATATGCCTCAACTTCCATACATACTCAAGGCAGAACAAACTTGACATTATAGCTCCTGGGGTGTTAGGAGCTATGTAATACTTGTTAATTTGTCAGTGTAGCATAGCGGGGTTGGAACAAGAAACTATAGGTGTGACTCTGACTCTGTCACTAACTAGATGACCTTCCTGGCGTGAGTGAGTAGCCTTGCAGGAGCCTTTTTGTCTTCTGTAAAGTGGGAGAGTTGGCTAAGTGACCTCTAACGCCCATCATAAGTTTAAAAGTCTATGCTTTTTGTAATTACATGCTTTGGGAGTGCACAGCTTCATTAATAAATGACAGTACTCACTGCCAATAGGAGAGAAAGTCTCTGTTAATAAGTGTGCGTCCTCCTCATGCTTCGCACACAGAATTCTTAATGAAAGTTAATGGGAATTAGAAACACCACTAACAAAACAGTTCAGGCCCAGCCCTTTAATCCTGTGACTTCCTGGTCTGTCATTTTGCTGCCTGGATCTGGACATCCGTTCATAACTCAGGAGACCTGAATGAACCCTGAGCAACACAGACTACGGGGAGGTTGACATCAGGACACAGAGCCTTTTATGGGAAAGGGATGTTCTTATCAAAGTCAAAGCTTCCCAGTGGAGCAGACACCTCCAGGAGAGATGCAAGAGGAGGAGAGGTGTGGGCCTCACACCCATCCTTAGCAGTGAGCCAGCGGTCTTGTCTCCAAGGAGATACACTCTTAGAATCCGTCTGATGAATTTACAGGAGGGTTTCATGAAGTGCCTCTCTCAGGAAGGTTTTCATCTCCCACCCTACTCCACACACAATGCGATTTAGGCTATGAGATCCATAGAACCTGGTGATAAACTACACCCGAATCCGTAATATTTAACCAGTGCCACACAATCTCAGTTTAATCTCCCCGCTTCTCTATATAGGAGAACAGCAAAGCTGCGCTCTAGGAGTCCACCTCCCCCGAATCCTGCAATTGTTCCCTAGCAGTTTGGAAGGCTGTGTGAGCACCACGGTCACAGTAAAAGCTGCTGTGGTTTTCTTTTCTGCAGAAACCAAAGACAGCAAACAGAAGACACATGTAAAGAGCCTTTCCTGCCTACCACCGGCTGGATCGTATCTGGGACTTCTCACTGTTCCCTGCATTCTTACCCTTGACCCTTTGGTGCTATCCAGTTCCTCCTGTGTCAGGTCCCCCTGAAAGCTGTGATTTCCTCTCCTGACAGGCGTCAGGAAGGGGAGAAAGCTGCAGGCCAACCTTTGCTCTGAGAGCACAGGAGGGTTATTAACAGAGAGACACATGACAGGGTGTGCTCAGGAAGTATTGATAAAGTGAGAGAGACTGAGGAGAGAGAGACGGCTCCCTGACCACATCCACATCAACACACACACGCACGCGCACCAGCCACCCCCATCTGTGGGCTGAGACGTTATATGGGCTATTTCAAAGGTTGGCTCAAATTGACTTCTGCAATCCTTCCCACTCTACTTGCAGAATGTTCCCAGTTAAGAACTGTGTCAAATAAAGTCATAAGTTCCCTCTCAAGGAAATGGAAATACTGAAATCTAAAAGGCTTAGCATACAGGCTGATATAAAGTAATTTATAAATAAATTGACATTAGCATAGTTCTCTTAATTATAATGTCATCTTGACAAAATCAACTACACTGCAATATTAGATTTGTTTTTCCAAATTTATGGACAAGAAGAAGACCCTTAACTTCAAGGAGAAGCAACATAGATACTCTTGGGCTTTGTTCTGCTTTTGCAAACTCCAACCCTTTCTTGCAAATCCTGGCCTTGGTGTGCTTGGTCTTGGCTGGACATTAGACTGTCTATGCTTTGCTGCTTTGCTCTACTCCTGTTTCCATTTAAGTGTATATTGAGAATACAGATCCAAAGCTTAAAAAACTGGATTTGGTTTCAATACAGATATGTACCAGTTTGTTAATCTTAGATAAATTCCTCAGTATTTCTGGATGGTACAGATATATTCCTTGTTTAATGACCAAATTCTGTTCCTGTGACTAAGTTGTTAAATGAATTGTTGGCTTTCAGAACAAAGAAATGGTCAAAGGAAACTCCAACTTGATAACTTTGCTTTTATTTGCACAATTATTACATGCAGTACTATAATATATAACAGAAAAAACTATAGTACTAAACAGTACAGGTCAATCAGCAAAAATTACTACATAAGGGGTACTGGACCAAAAAAAGACACTGAGGCTCTATAAACAAGATGTATAGAACTGTATCTTAAAAACACAGTTCATAAGGCTGCGTGAGGGGTCATAAATCCAAAAGCCTGCCTCAGAAGTAAGTCAGAGAAGTCATTAAATGAGTAGGTCGTTAAATGAGAAATGTCTGTAATCTCCTCCCTTGCAAAGCAGCTCAGTCATGTTTAGCCTGACATTACCATGAAATCCACCGAGACACCGTGACGTGAAAAGGCACTGGGAAGTGTGAGTTACTATAGAAACACAAGCAGAGGCCACATCCTGCGCCTTCTCCTTCCCTTTCAGGACCCCAGGCCGGTCGTGGACAGAAAGCTCAGTTGTTCGGGACGCTTCAGTACCCCACGTACTAACCCTGGTGCCAGCTTCCCAGTCTCCACTAACTGTTATCAGTGTGACCATGCTGCAAGCTTTGTCTTCAGTGGGGGTCTCTACCTCTTGCCTTTAATGTGAAATGACAGGCAAATCTTCAGAAGCTTTGGCGTTAAGATTATGTCTTTTGCATTCCTACAGTCTCTGTTGTTTAGTTTAGCTTGTCAGGCTGTCAGATAAAGGCCCATGGCACATTCTACAGGAATTATTAATGAAGATTCGACTGGTTTTTCTTCTAGCAACGGATCACTTCACTTTTCATCTCACTGGCATTTACATTAACAAACTAAAAATAACCAGAAGTATTCCAGGGAAGGAAATATCAATATCTGGTGGTGTATTTCTTGCTTTCAAGTTGTTAGATTTGGTGCTTTGCCTAGTTAGGACAAAGATAAATGACTGAATCTTGATAGTATAACCCTCAAATCAGTAGCCACGTGTTGTTTCCTTTTCAGGACGTGAAGAGCCGAATCTGGCCGTGGGACATCTTCCTCTTAGCAGAACTCTTACCTTGGTAAGAACCATTCTAGCACAGTTTGACATGATGGCGTCAGAAGCTCAGCTGCCCTGCACTGTCCCCCTGCAAACACAGGACAGCTGAATCTGCTGGCTGCTGGCGCCACACTCCCACTGCTCAGGCTGATGAGCGAGAATCCCCCACAGGAGTCCAGTGCCCCCTGGGGGCGTCCATTGTCATCCACCGTCCTCCGAGCTGCTCCCACGTGGAGACCTGCTTGTGCCAGAATATCATATGGATGAAGTTTGACATCTTTATTCATCCTCTATTTATGGGATGAGCGCACAGTTAAAAGGTGGCTTGAGACCATCAAGCCCACGTCTCGCTGTGATCTAAGCGGAATTTAACGTAAGTCTCCTGAGGTGAAGTGAGAAATGAAGGAAAGAAATGAAGTGCCTGGTTCAATTTAATACTTTAGGTCTTTTTTTTTTTAAGAAAAAAAATCAAAAGGCTGAGACCTTCCTTGGCCCCCTGAAGTTTTAGGGTTTCAGATGCTCAGAGACACAATCTGCGCAATTTTGTGGCATCTGTTTTTTCCAGACAGTATATTACCACTATAAAGTAGCCTGCACAGTGGGGTCCTCCCCCTGGGTGGCCACTTCAAAGGCAGTCTCCGAGGTGCCCTGAGCTGGCACTGGGTGAAAGCACTGGCTATTGTGTTTAGTTTATTAATTACTTAAAACGGAAAGAAAAGCTAATTTCTTTCTGCATTTCTCAGGCCGTCTTCTTCGAGTTAGCATTCTCCAAATCTTTTTATTTTTTTTGGTCATACATGAGTAGTTTTAGTCACAAATATTGGCACAATGCACTTATTTAACAACTTTTAACCTGAAGACATTGGCATGGTATATGAAAGACTGCATTGCTCTTTTGTCCTGTACTTAGAAAGCTAAAATTTAGAAATTGAAGCTGTTCTTCTCTCCCAACTTTGCACCATGAGATGTAGATGAAGGAGGAGAAAGCAGAGTGTGCATTCGGTTCCACCAAAGAAGGAAAAGTCTTCCCGGAACACTGGTAGGAGATTTCAGGAGAATTCCAGAATTCCAGAATTCTCCTGAAATCTGAGGAAGAGGAATGTCCCCGGCTTCCTGAGGAACCAAATGTTCCACCAGGGTTTCCTTGCAGCTAGCTGGTTCACCCCAGCCACAGCTTGCTTCTTGCTAAATATTTTCTCAAAACTAAAGCCAGTCAACAAGACTGTCTGTGGTGTAAAGCAAAACAAAAACACCCCAAAGTTCATGTGTTGTCACCAGACAAAAATTTGCTAAGAACAAGCAGAAATGAGCAGCTAATGGGTCCCACATGTGGCCACTAACGTAGGTATATGAGATCTTCCAAGAGATTGCTGAAGAGATCACTGTAGCACCAAATGATTGAGGCTCACTTTCCTGTCAAACAGGACAATACTCAGTAGCTCTCCTCCCATTACCCGATAAACGTGGAAGAGAAACAGGCTGCAGTGTTTGCTTTGTAAGGAGCTCACAGCACCATGTGGTGTCTCAGAGAGAGCACTGGAAGGTGTCACCTGCCTCCTCACAGCCTGCAGGTGACCCCTGGGAGCTTCTTGTTTGGTATGAAACTTATCCAGGGGAGGAGGGCTACTCAACCGAAGGTGAGTGCTTTGGAATGTTCTTCAGCCCCAAAAATGGTCCCCCTGCAAAAACAGCTCTTTTCTCCAAACATCAGGCAGCCCCTGCAAAGCTGCTCACTTCACTGAGGAGCAGGGAAAGGCATTTCCTCGGCACGTATTTCAGTGTCACTGTGGAGAGCTTAGCAGCACACACAGTTCCGGCACAGGGGCTGCAGTGCATGGGAGAAAAGACACATTTGTTGTCACCGATGTTGTTGTTGCTCTGGTCCGTTGTTGTTGGAGTGGAGGCCAGGCAGTGGGGAGGATTAAAACAGTTTCCACTGTTATTGTTTTCTTTCTCTTTTTAAATGCCATGAACTCTGGACTCCAGACATGAGAAATAACTCCACTTCTGCTAGTGGGATGGCTTCTGTGGGGGAATTCCAACCACTGGAATGTCCTTGTGGACTAGAAAGACAATCACCAAGTCTGTGGGATCCCTGCAGAGCTCCCTGGCCTTTTCCCTCCCCTCCAACAGGCAAATGCAGCGGGGAGCCTGGGTGAAGTGTGATGCTTTGGGGTACAATGTCCTGGGTAATAAAGCACACAGAACGTGCATGCTGCTGGCAGGGGCCGGAAGACCCCACAGAGTCTCTGAGCTGCTTGGTACCATGAGATGTGTCTGCCCCAGACAATTCACCAACCCCACTGCCGCCTGAGGCCAGTTGGAGGGAGGCAGAAACGTCAACAGCACGATCTGTAGGGATAATGGAGCCTTCACTCTGACATCCAAAACTGGTGCATCCAGGAAGAGCAGCGCTCTTGCTGGGAGGGAGACAGTAATTGTTTTTAGCATGACAGATAAGACATGCTGGCTCCCGTAGATTCCCCACAACTGGGAAACCACTGCTTCTAATGTCAATGCTAAGTATTTAAATTAAGGCACAAGAACCCTTCAGCTTCTCTCCACCTCCTCCTCCAAGATTACTTTCAACCAATAATGCCCTCCTCTCTTCATTCTATGCTTGAGTAGGAAAAACATCATGTCATCATTTTCAGGGGTCGTTTGGTTTTAATCTGATCAAAATGGTGTCACTGAATATCTTTTAAGGGATTTTAGGAAATGTTAATTGTGTGGCTGAACTGCGTGCCCCCACAGGAAGGAAGGTCATAAATAAACCCTAGCTAGCACTGGAGCCCCAGAAAAAAAGAGGAGAGAAACCAGAAGATGCCTAATGTCTCCTTTCAGATGAAAATGTATAAACTGTTTATTCCCGCTATGATAGTAGACAATCCAGGCCCTCCTTGGGTGTGAAAGCTGCCCTCAAGTGAATAGCTGGAGATGTTACTATTACTTTTGAAAAAGCCACTTTCTCTACAGCTGTGCCACTCTCAGACTGTGACTATCCCCTCCCTGTCTGTCCCCTCTCAGATTTGACAAAGGTCTAACCTGTGTAAACACATAGGCGGGGGACACTGCAGTACTCTCTCTTCCTCCTGATCCAGCTCATGTTCCTGAAACCATGACCCTCACAGAGGGGTTCCCCCTCCTGATTCTACCAGGAACCCCCTCTTCCTTCCCTCCATCCCTCCCACCTCCACCTCTACCCCTCCCGCAAACTCTGGAAAAACAGTAGTAACTAACATTTGTGCCTTTGGCAATAAAACCACAGGCCTCACAAACCCCAAATGGCAAAACGACATTTCCATTCCAATCCCAGTTTTAAATTAAACTGTAATGAAAAATCAGCAGTGGCAGCTGGGACCAGAGACACTGATTGTCTCTAGGAACAAAAAGGAGGGGAGCAGGGGGGAGAGGAGAAAGAAAAAGAGACTGCAAGGAAGCCTCGCTCTGGCAATAAAGCAGCTGGTAAACCTTCAAGTAAAAAGAAATTAGAAAAACAAATCTAGCACAGAGACAAGCAAAGATGGCTGTTCCCTGCACAGTCACAGGCAGGCCGGTCGCAAATCACCCTCCACTTTATGAATGGACAGGGAGGGGGCTGGGAGGAGGGAAGATGCGCAGGCCTGTAGCGCCACCTGGAGGAAGAGCACGGAAATCTCAGGGGCCTCAA